>BDUI01001184.1:49052-66409 GCA_002335545.1 Apodemus speciosus
GCGCGCGCGCGCGCGCGCGCGCTAGTTAAGGGGACATTTGAGGAAATGCTTTTTTTTTTCTGACGACAGGAAGTAACAAATGTAAAGGTCCTGGGGAAGAAACAAGCAAGCTTGAAAAACAAAAAGGAGTCGATGTAACTATAGGGAAGTGAGCAAAGATGACTCAGCTGGGAAAATAGTAAAAAAAAAAAAAAAAAGATAGCACTTTGGAGACCAGAGTAAGAAGACTGGATTTTACTCCGACATGAACATGCTGTGTCAGAAACACAGATAAATGCATCTGTTTCTCTAGGAGTGTAGAATTCATCGACTAACGAGAAACCAGTTTCATTGGCAGCAATCCTAATTTCACTTGGTAGGTAACCACTGACAATCAGGTTCTTTCATTCCAATCTTCCCTGTAGATGACCCTTCACAGTTGTGTGTGCATGTGCGTGTGCGTGTGTGCGTGCACACGCGCGCAGAATGCCTAGGAAAATGTTGAAAAGGCTGACAAGTTCAGAGGGGCTTGAAATTAGGAGTGGAGATCTGACACAGGTGTGAGGAAAAGTCTCCAGAAGACCAGTTGTGAACTGTCGGCTGACAGCTAGCTCTTCAGACACAAACTTTCCAATGTAGACTGAAAAAATATTATGGCTTTCCTTAATGGCAGGCTATCTCAAATGTGAGTTTGAAATGGACTGAATGTCACAGGCAGAAAAGAAAACTATTCTCAAGCTAAAACCTAGGAACAGATTCCGAAGTTCTTCACTCTGTCAATTTTCCTGGATAAGAGTCATGTCAAGTAACTCAGTCAGTTTTTTCCTTCCCTTACAGTAGCAGATAAGGAAGTAGGATCTAGTGTTATTGATAAACTCTTGTGCCTGGTATTTCTGATGGGATTTAATATATCGTCAAGCATTGTTGTCTTTTATTGGCATACAGTAAAAGATTAGTTTGTGCCCACTGGAGCGCTGGCAGGTGGTACTTGTTTATTTGTACAGACAAGATGAATCGTCATTCTTTCTTGTTGCTTACACTTTATGGAGTGGATCAATTCAAGGCTAAGTACAGCCTAAAAGCTGTAACTTCATACGATACAGATTAACCTAGAGTGGGCCCTGCTTTTTTCTCTTCCCTAAATATTATCCATATAGCCAAAAGTCAGAAATAACCAAAATGTCCAGTAGCTTCCAAATGGATGAAGGAAAATGTGTCTATATAGATTGAGGATGTGGCACTGTAGAGAGAGCAATCCAGTATTGGTAAGTGGCCCAACATAGAGAAACCTTTCACCATCCTAAGTGAAAAATCCAGGCACGTCCCACAAAGGTCATCTCCGTAGATGGACAATTCAATGGTCCTTTATTCCTCGTATTTGTTTTTCTGAGGAAAGGTCTATGGGGGTAGCTCATGCCGGTTTTAAACTTGCTACATGGTTGAGGCTGGCCTTCAGCTCTCAACCCCTCTCCTACTTCCTCCCAAGGGTGAGGGGATTTGTTTTTAATAGATTCCTGGGCTTTTGTAATCATCGCTCCAGTCTAGTTGAAACACCCAAGAGAGAAACCATGTATGCTACCTCTTGTTTGATAGAAAGCTGAGCTTGGAACTTTTTAAGTCTGAAGGTCAAATAGAAAGCTTGGAGCCCATAAATCTAAAAAGGAAGGAGAGAGATGTAGGCTGGGGAAATAAATATTGGGAGGTCTTCTGGTGGCGGGGATTGATGCACGTTTATTTTTCATTTGATTTCTAATGAAGACTCACCGTTTATAGGATGCTGCATTAAAGACTTGCTAAATATTTAATATTGCCAGGAAAAATGTCATCCATGCGGACTCTAAAAAGACTTTGGGTGGTGAAGTCACTCTAACTCCACAAGCCTAAACACTGCTCAGCCCTGACCTGGTCGGGGATCTGATCCTGTGTTCCACGTAGCTTACTTGATACATGTTTAATTGTCATCTTAGGGTTGCAGTGTGGTTTACTCTTCGCATCTTTCACATAATACTTTGATACATCTATCAGATCCTCAGAGCTATAAGCCTGGTTCCCCCCTCTTACCATTTACACTATGACCAGCATACAGTTTACATTTGCATTTTTATAAAACACGTAATACATAGTTCCTATTTTGGGTTAAAAATCAACTGTCTTTTCTAAAAATTAAAAAAAAAGGAGGAAAACTTTAAATTTCTACCCAAATATTTACTATTGTGGACCATTTCATTCTCATTGAAATTTGAATTTCTACCTGTTGTCACTCTTCTTTAGGTGGAAGGGTTTCCGTTAAACTCTTTTGAATCAGCCCACAAGAAGGAAATGTCTTACTTTTTGTTCATTAGAAAATAGTCTTTATTTTTCTCTTCTTCTTGAAGCATATATTCTTGAAATTTTTTTTGGAAATTTAAAGCTAGTTGCCCTTCTGGCTTGTACTGTTTCTGTTGAGAAGTTTACAGTCATTCTTATCTTTGATCTTCTATGTAATATGTATTTCTCCCCTTATCCTCTCCCCAGATAATGTTGAAATGTCCCCCTTTTGTAATGAGCTCCTAGACCTTAGCACTACTGATACCATGTTAGAGGCRCTAGTGTGACCTTAAAACCCAGTATGTAGACCCCAAAATGAGAACAAAGGTCTAACCCATTAAAATCTAGTCCACCGCTCCAGGAAAGGCATTAAATGCACTAACCTTGCTTTTTGGTGCTGGTAATTCTGCTTCTTGTCACCTAGAGCGTGACTACCAAGATGTGATTTTGTGCATAACAGACAAAGGGCTGTAAAGGCTCAGGACAAGTTCCCTGTGCAGTGACCGGCCAGCAATAAAGATTTTCTTTTTGGTCTTAAGAGTGTCTATGTGGGGGGGCTGGAGAGATGGCTCAGTGGTTAAGAGCACCGAGTGCTCTTCTGAAGGTCCTGAGTTCAAATCCCAGCAACCACATGGTGGCTTACAACCATCTGTAACGAGATCTGATGCCCTCTTCTGGTGTGTCTAAAGACAGCTACAGTGTACTTACATATAATAAATAAATAAATCTTTAAAAAAAAAGAGTGTCTGTATGGTGGTATCTGGTGGGCTTACTTCACAACACTTTAATTATGGATTTTCAGTGATTTTAATATGGTGTGTCTTTATGTTGTTTGCATGTTTGTTCCATGTTGGCTTACTGGGATTCTTGGATGTGTGGGGTTTATAATTTTCTTCAAATATATTTTTTATAAATGACTATAATTGTCTTAAAATACATTTTCTAATTTTTCTTTTTGCTTCTTGTTGAGACTTTCATTTACATGTGTTAGATGCCTTGTCCTTGTCATTATGGATCTATATTCTTTGTTTTACTGGCATCATCATCATCAATTATTATTATTATTAATCATTATTATTGGTGCTGTTTCATCATGGATACTCTTGCTATGTTGTCAAAGCACAAGCCCTTTCTCCCACAATGCCTAGCGTGCTGTCAGAACACAAGCCTCTGAACAGCTTGCTTCTATTTCGCATTACTTTTCATATCAGAATTTGTATTTTTCAGTTTTAAGAACTGCATGCTGACGTGCACCCTGTGCATGTAGTGCCTTCAGAGGTCGAAAGAGGTCAATAGATTCCCTGGAACTGGAATCACAGAGATGATTATGAGTGGATGATAATAGGGAAACTAAACCCGGATTCTTTGAAAGAAACACAACTGTCAACCCATCTCTCCGGACCCTATTTTTAAGAACTTGAACTTGCATTTTTGTATCTATTTGTCGTTTCTCCCTTCCTTATGTTCCTATATTTTTTCTGAGCACATTGAAAGTACCAAGTCCTTGTGGGTTAAGGGACCAGCTCTATCATTTCTTGCTCTATTTTCATTGACTGACTTTTCTCCTAGTTTTGACATCCATTTTCCAGGTACTTTCCATGTTTACTCATTCTAAGGTAGTTTGTACCTTGTCAAGTGTCTGGACTTCTGTTATCTTCCTTCCCCAACATTAGGCTTCACAGGAAAGGGTTTATAACTTAGCAGTTAATTACAAGGCATTGTCTGGCATTTATTTATTTATTTATTTATTTATTTAGTTATTTATTTAGTTAGTTAGTTAGTTATAGAATTTCCCAGGGTTCTTCTGCCACAAAAATGTCCTCTTTCTTAGTTCTCTGTTGAATTTCCTGCGTCCTCAACAAATTCTGTCTGCTCTGTGTGGATGGGTTGCTTTTATCACTATGTGACCTCTGTAGGATTTTCTTCTCAAGACACTCTTGTGGTTTTCTATTTCTCACCACATGGAATTTCCCCACATACATGAATATGTCTTAGTATACAGCAAGAGACTCAAGATTCCCCTACATGCATTTTAAAATATAGTTTTGTTTATTTGTTGTGTTCATGAATGTGAGCATGCCATGCTGTGTGTGTGTGTGTGTGTGTGTGTGTGTGTGTGTGTGTGTGTGTGTAGGTCAGAAGACAACTTTCAGAAGTCGATTCTAATTATGTGGTTCTCAGGGATCAAATTCAAGTTGCCAGGCCTGATGTCAAGTACTTTTGCTCTCTGAGCCATCTTACTTGCCCTAAATATCTTTTCATACACCTTTCCCTCCTTTCTTATGCTATAGCAATAGATTCCACTGAGCTCTTAGCCTCCCAAGCAAAGTTTTCTACATTCATTATGTTTTCTATACTTTGTTTATAAGAGTTATTTCTCCTTACGTGGGAAAGGAATTAGCGACCAGTTTGTTCTTTCTTTGTTTCTTTGTCTTTTTTTCTTTCTTTCTTCTTTTTATTTTAATACAAAGCTTTACTATGTATTTCTGGCTGGCCTAGAATCGAATATGGAGAACAATCTGGACTTAGATGCACAAGGACCTGCTTGCCTCTGCTGACAGAGTATGCTGCCACCCACTTACATTGCTCATGCATCCAAAACTTATGCTTCAAAAACGCCTTTACAGGCATATTTTGTCCTAGTTTCGAAGTGTGTATGATGGACCAATAAACTTAATACTAATTACACCACAAGTGAGGCAGTGGCGCTTTCAAAGTATAATTTTTCAAATTCTTTTTTGTTTGAGGCATTGGTAATCAAACCCAGGGCCTCACCCATGTTAGTCAAGTGCTCAACCCCTTAGCTGTGTAAAAGTTTGAAGAGTTATTTGGAAAGCACATTCTGACCTCATTTTTCTGGTCTCTGAGATATTGCTGATGTCCAAGTCATATCTATATTTTTAAAAAGCAAATAAGTGCTTTCAGTACTGTATATTTTTTTTAGATATTGTCACCATGTAAGCCAGGCTGATCTTGAAGTTCTGATCCTCCTGCC
Organism: Apodemus speciosus; assembly: GCA_002335545.1. NCBI lineage: Eukaryota > Metazoa > Chordata > Mammalia > Rodentia > Muridae > Apodemus > Apodemus speciosus. The sequence continues at coordinate 54,334 of BDUI01001184.1, forward strand.
TCTGCCTTTTGAGTGCTGAAAACTATGTATGCAGTACCATGCATAGCTAAGTTACAATCCGTGCTATCTCCTGGATGCAAGCATTCCCAGAGCTCTCAATTGAGACAATTTGCCTTTCTTTTCTTCTCCATACTACATAAATCCCCTCATTTAAAAAGTAAACGATCATATACTAAGCACTCTGTAGGTTCCAGGCGCTGCAATAGGCCTTGAGAACACAGCAAGAAGGCATTTCCTCTCTTTAGAAATCTTTTCTTGTGATGGAGACTAAATACGCTGATCATGCTGTGCCAGGAGCATGTCAACCAGGTCATGTGAGAACAGTAGGGGGACATTTAATGTTTGAGGGAATCTCAGTAAAGAAGGTTCCCAGAAGATGTGGTAATAGCAGGAAGATAAGGAAGGAATACGATGCATTCTTAGCACTTTCTACTTCAAATCCCTAGTGGCCCCCACTGTCTTGTGTAAACTCCTGGAAACCAGGGATTATGTTTTGTTTATATCCTTTTTACTCCCAACATAAACCATCCTGATCTCAGGGTCTGGCACATACTAATATTCAGCAAATATTTGAAGGCATAAAACTGGAATATCTTATCTTTCTCTGATGGATCTATCATCAAAAAAAAAAAAAAAAAACCTTAGAACTGCCAAATGGTCTCACCACTAAGGTTCAAAGCAAGCAGGAATGTACTCCCTAAGCCTTGGTGATCCCTGACATTGACCCGTCCCCTTGTTGAGCTTAATACAAAAATGTCTCACGCATCACTAGAAATAGCATGCACAGTTGCCTACCATAGTTTCTGCAGCGCTTCCCTACTGACATCTGCAAACCAAGTCTACAGGGAAATTCTCAAGCTGGCATGTTGTCTGAGGTTGAAATGAATCTGTTGGATAAGCTAACTAATCCAGCTCAGATGCTAGTTTTTGTCCTCATTACCCAGGTGATTGCTTGCATCTTTTGATTGGGTTCTGACATGAATTAATGACGCGATTAACATTCATGCCTGTCAACTTGTAACTGACAGACACACGGGATTTGGATTTGTGTGTTGTGATCAAAAGGAGTGTGCATACCTGAATTCTGGTTTCATCTCTCTACATCACATTAACTCTCGTAGGCTGGGTCCTAGGATATAGCTCAATTGGTAGAGTGATTGTTTAGTATTCACAGAGCACTAGATTCAATCTTCAGCACTGCCTAACACTAGGATCCCGTAATTGAAATGCTTCATGTCCTGTGGTGTGCCATAGGAGAGCCTGTGTCTTATTGCTCCATCAATAGACTGCATAATGGTTAATTTGCAAACAAAAATATTCGCTACAGCTTAGAAAGATGGAATTCCAGGAAAAAAAAAGATGCTGGAAAATTTGGTACCCTTCAAGAACTTGCTGTGTGTGCACCTTCTCCCTGTGTCCTTGTTTGTTGGAATGGAAAGGAGATAGATACTGTGTGCTTATGTGGTAGATGGACTGAAAGAAGAAATATACCCTCTCCAATCTTTTATAAGGACACTAATGCTCTCCATAAGGGTGGAGCCAAATCACTTTCTAGAGGTCCTCACCGTACGATGTTACTACATTGTGGAACACAAACTGTCAAACCATAGAAGAAACTAAATTTTCCCAATTGAACTGTGACATTTGTATAGATCCCCGGCAACAGTTAAATACTAAGGACAGCAGTTTAGCCCTCAGATAATTACAAAAACAGAGGGGAAAGGAGAAGTTAAAATACACAGGACTTGGAGCTGGAGACGTTTCCAGTGGTTAAGAGCACTCATGGCTCTTCTAAGGGACTCCAGTTCAATTCCCAGCACTCACACTGCAGCTCACAACTGTCTGTAACTGTAGTTCCAGAGGATCCAATGCCCTTGCCTGGTCTCCAAGGGCACCAGACATGTGGGTCGTATAAAGGCATACATGCACACAAAACACCTATATGCATTAAATAAAAAATTCATGGGGAAAAAATCCACCAGAATCTTTGCTTTCAACAAAGAATGTCAAGGAAAAACTATGTAGGAAGTGTAGCTTGTAAAATGAAATTTGGAATCCAAGTTTCATTTCTCTGAAAAGTAAGGCACTGTGTTTTTGGAGAACATGAATATCCAGCTTTGTCTCAGAAAAGAACAACTTTTTTGATAGGCCATCTCAAAAACCATGGATGAAACTTCACAGGAGACATATATGAGTACACACACACACACACACACACACACACACATCTTAGTGATATCATGAAGAACACTGAGAGGGCCATCTTGAGTCAGTCCACATGGCCTGGAAACAATACCTCCCAATGGTATTGTAATTTTGATGCAGCAGCAGGCTCCAGAAGGATCTGGAGTGGCTATTGCCTATGAAACATAAATGGTGGCTATTGCCTATGAAACATAAATGGTGGCTATTGCCTATGAAACATAAATGGCCCATGTGAAACACACAATAAGGAAACACTGCAGATTGATAAACTGACTCATCAGAGAAGGGGCTCCCAACTTTGGCACTATGCACTTCTTGGTCCATATTATTCCTTGTTTAGAGAGCTGGCCTGTGCATTGTATGAGACAGAGTAGCTTCTATTCGATCCATACCACTCACATTCCTGCACTAGTACCAACTAAAAACGTGTTCAGACACAGCGACACTATCGCCCAAGAAGTCAAAATCCCTAACTGAGAAGTAGTGCCCCAGTAGTGGGGCCCTGAGGTGGGTTGACTCTCAGGATATTGGGTTTACCCAAAGGATTTTTGAGAGCCTGCTTTCTGTACCCATAATTTAGATGTGTTAGAAGCAATTGAATGGACAGCTGAGGAAACTGTAAGTCAATACTCAGGTGCTAAATAGACAAGAAGATGCTATGTCCAGTGGCCTGGAATTCTCATAACCCAGAAGCCAGGAGGGGATATTTCTGTCAAGTGGGAGGCTTTAGATTCAGACAGACCAGTCCCTAATCACAACTCTTTCATTCCCACAGTRAATCTTAAGTTTCCCCAACTGCGTACATATGTATTTCATTTTTGCTCTAATTTATTTTTGAGACAGGATCTTGCTATTTTTAACCCAGGCTGACCCATCTTCGCTTCTGAATTGCTGGGATTATAGTAGTGTTGTGCCAGGAAATGTTAATGGACTCTAAAAGACCACCAAGGAACCAGTTCCAATGTAATCACATTAGGGTCTCTTTATTTAAGCTCTTGGGCCACACCACCATCTCTGATGCAGGACATTGGGGGGGGGCAGTCATAAGCTTAGTTTTAGGCAAGCATTTATAAGAGGCAAGAAGGAGGTATCTAGCCTGGTATACATCTGATTGGGGGTAGGCATTATGGCCTTTAACATAATTGGATAGTGCTGGGAACTGAACCATAAACTTAACTTCTGTTTTCCCCACAATTATTGGTGGTTGTTCGGAAGTTACCTGGAAACTGGTGCCAGGTGTTGGCCTGTTAGTTAAGTTGAGTTCAACCTTAGGTCAGGTTTTCTAAGATGGAGTCTGAACCCAAGATCTGGTCTCTCAGTACCATGTCTAGCTTAATTTTGCTATCTGTAATGACAACTTCCTTCTCAGGAAGGGACGTCTTCTAAGATGGCATGTTGGTTCATCTGCTAGACCATTGAAGGGGCTAGTTCAGCAAGGGAGAAGCTTAGATACAGACAGAGCTGAAAGAAAACATAGTTTGGAGTTCCAAAGGGTTCTCTAGACCAAAATAAGGAGTTAAGGGAAGAGGGAGAAATGAGTAAGCAATACGGAATATATACTAAACAGACAAATCCCTGGTTACTAGAGCTGCATGGGAGTGTGCACATGCATTCGAGCACGTGCGTGTGTGTGTGTGTGTGTGTGTGTGTGTGTGTGTGTGTGTGTGTGTGTGTGTAAGATAATACAAGGATACAGAGAGCCCAAGGATATGGAAGTAGAAGAATTGTCCAGAATCACAGAAAATGTGGGTTGAACTTTCAATGTCCATTCTAGTGGGTTTTGAGCTTTGGAGTAAATTTGATTTGGAGTCAATCAATTTGGGGAAGGGCAAAGTGCCATTGGAAACACAAGTTTAAATGGGATTGGAAATACCTCCTCAGGCTGTTTGAGGATGACAGACAAGAGGTATAATTCTGAAATTTAGTTAGAACAGAGATGTAATCAAATTAAGTAGTTGTGCTGTGTGTGGTGGTGGTACATGCCTTGAATCTCAGCATTCGGGAGACAGATGCACATGGATGTCTGTGAGTTCAAAGACAGCTTGGTCTATATAGCAATTGCCAGACCAGCTGAGACTACATAGTGAAACTCTGTTTCAAAAAAATTATATATAAAGAAAAAGCAAAAACAACAAACCAAAAACCAAACACAACACTACCCCCACTTTCTAGCTATTTCTCTGGGTGGTACTATTTGAGCCTCCATATGACAGTAAGAATTCAGTGACCATCTCTTCCTGCCTCTTCTGTGACTGGAGAAATCCTACAGACTCAGATCTTGCCTGCCCTTAATCCTGGTCCTTTTGCTTCCCATGGTTTTTCTTTGACATGCATCTTCCTGTTTAGTGTGCCTGTCGGAGATTATCACTTGGGTCTTTGTCGCTTTCTCAAGTACCCAGTCATTCCTAAACCTCAATGTATGGTCATCAGCTAAAGCCAGAATGCTTTGATCTATCCTCTGATCTGTTCATATCTTGCCATACAAAACTGCCGACAACTGCATTTTGATTAGCTTTTTCCCAGAGTTTTAGTCACAGCACTAAAACACAATCCCAGTATACCCCTAAAATTGGTTTTAAAATCTATTATCAATGTGTTTTTACAGTTACCATAGTGGTAAAATTTGCTCTCAACTGCATTATTACCATTTTCCTGTACTTAGGGAATGTATTCAATTCATATTTTAAAGCCAAACAAGGGGATAAAGTAAATAAAATTACTGTCATCTACACTACTTCAATGTTTTTTTTTTCTCTCCTTAAAACGCAGCCACCAGTGACACATACAGCAGCAGATTGCTTATAAACACATTAAAGGTCTTCTTGGAAAAAGTGGTTCTTTTGTTTCCATCAGAGTGAAATCTGGCCCTTTGAGAGGATGAATGACAGAGAAGCTAGGAAAAAGCTGAAGTCTTTTCTGCACTCTAGCCTAGCACCCTGCGGACACATTAGAATAAATGGTGCCCCAACTCATCTTGGCATCCCAAGATCAAATGGCCCAAACTACAATTTACAACTGATGGATGGAGCAAGAGTGAGTGCATGATGAATTAGCCTCTTCTGAATCCACCATCATTGCATAAAGCAATCCTTGGGGCTGAAGTTTAATGGAATAGTAGAGAAACGCCACAGTCTTCATAGCAACAGTATTTCTTCTCTAGCCTCGCTTCTGAGCAAATAGGTGACTGAACTGTCACCCAGTCTCCCTCCTCCTGCTTTSTGAATGGGAGACTGGAGAATCTCAGCTAGAAATGGGAGAATCAAGTTAATGCTAAGAGAACAACCCAGAAGACCAGAGACAAAATGAAAATTTATATCCCTCTGAGACATGAAAGAAGTAACATATGGGTTGTGGGTGTAGCTCCTTGATGAAGAATTTTCTTAGTGTGCACAGATCCCTGGGTCCAATCCATAGTACCACAAAGAAAAAAAAAACCATAATCAGATTGACAGTCATTGAGTAGAATCAATGGTTCTTGTTGACTCTTTGATCATATTCCACAGGCAGGTAGTTCTTAAGTATCTAAATGCCTACCAACTCAATTGAATGTACTTACCACATTAGGAAGTACCGATTCATGTAGCTTAACCCTAAGATGTTTTTCAGCTTAAAAGGGGGGCTTGTTGCAAATTGAATTCCTCTTACTGTTTTCTTCCAAAACAATGTCCTAAAACTCTTGGTTCCTCGACTCCTGTTCAATGTTCAGTGTTCAAGGACAACTTTTGTTCTGTGAGACTCTGTTAGACTTTCTGTTAAGACTTTCAAGTAATTCTATTTATATATATTTTCACAACATAAGTAGATCAAAAACAAAAACTCTAAACAGTCATAAAGCAAGGGAGACTGAAACCTGCTTCCTTTCTGCCTTACTGGAGTTTGAAAGGTTTGCCACAAGGATACTCTCAAGTTTCTTCTCATTAAGCATGACACAGCAGTACTGAAACCCAAAGGAGGAAATGGATTACAATGATAAACAATTTTCAACTGTCATTTGTAGAGTCTCTTCACCTTCACACCATTTAGGTTTATGAACACAAGAAGGGTAGAGAGCATGGTCACACGTGGGAGGAGTTTCACTGATGCATGCCTTAGGAAATTCTCCATAATACACAAGATGATCTAAATGACCACAAACAGGAAGAAGCAGAATATCACCCAATATTAACAGGAAGTAATTTCTATATTTTAGAAGAAATAATGTTGATGTTATACATTAGCCACTTATGAGACCTGCTTTTGGAGAGTCTGAACTCCTCGCCTAAGCACCAAGGCAGCACTTTTTCTGCCATTTAATTTCACAAGATTTACATATTTATAACTGTCTTCTCTGTCTATCTGGCGTGTCATAACAATTCCGGGATAATGACAAGAAAGCAAAGTCTAGATTTTATGTATTTTGTGCTCCTTTATAATGTCTCGCCTCATTACTCTAGTTCTGCCGCCCATGCTCTGGTTATGTTTGTTCTTGTCTTTAGACAAACTCTGATATCTTAACAAAGAAAGTGGTCCTTCTGTTACAGGATGTGAAGAGGACATGGACAGTTAGGCCTGCGTAGGACTCTGTATGGGATCACATAAGCCATGTCCCAGCCTTTATATTTTCTCTAAGTACTTTTGGGTGGGGTGTTATTGATCCCAACTGGGGATCATCACTGATGTAGTCTCTTCAACCTTGTGTCAGCCTTCTATCACCCCAGAAACTGTTCCCTTCCCTGCCTTTTATTGGAGATGGTCTATGTTTAAATGAGCTTTCGAAAGATAGTGGATTTTTGTTTGTTTTTTAGCTCAGGGCAAAACAAGAGGAAGGGTTCACGTGCTTTCCAAAGGGGCCAACTATGAGAGCTGGTGTCTGTAGGCATGGCTGAATCTGGAGCATGAGCTTCTTGCATCAATTGGCTCCCTTTTAAGCATGTGTTCACTATTTGATGCTGGCCACTGAGAACAGGGAATATGCAGCATAGACATGAAGGTTGAAATTTGCTTAGTTTTGAGACTGTAATTTAATTACAGTATCTTTTCCTCCCTTCAAACCTTCACAAATACCCCAAGCCTCTCCTTCAACATAATGGCCTTCATTTCAGTAACTGGTATTGCATGGATATATTTCCATATACACACATTCCTAAATATAACTTGTTGACTCCATATAATGTTACATGTATGCATGTTTTCAGGGTGGACTGTCTGGCACTGGACAACTAATTGGTATGTTCTTCCCTGAGGAAGAACAGCTCTTGTGTTCCCAGCCTTCTTCACTTGCCTATTTGTGTAGGGTTGAGGATTTGTGAGCTTTTCTCAGTCCAGTTCTTTATGGTCATTGGCACCATCCTTGTTCAGTTTACATGGTCTTGTTTGTGAGACTTCATGGGTACAGCTTCTGATGTTACTAGGGGACACAATCTCATAGCAAAAGATTTGATCCTATGGTTGTATTTTATCCAAAGAGAAACATGTGAAGGAATTAATTGTGATTTGACATAATCATGATAACATCATGGAATTCAATAACAGGAGTACCTAACTTGTTTAGGGACACTAACCTGCTTTGGAAGATCATCAGAGTTCCTCCTGAGAAAGCAAACTTTATGATGGCACCTGAAACCTGCGTAAGACCAAGCTTACGAAAGTTTGAGAGAGATGGAGGGAGGAAAACCTGCGTAAGACCAAGCTTACAAAAGTTTGAGAGAGATGGAGGGAGGAAACTATGGAACACTTTACGTAGAACTTCCAGAAGTACGCTGCTTTCTACAAAGTGAAGGAATCCCAGACAGTTCCAATGAAATTAGAATATCGAATAAGAACCAGAGTTAGAACTTGATTGTAACCTCTTGAATTAGAGCAGTGGTTCTCAACCTGTGGATTGTGACCCCTTTGGGAGCATTGAACAATCTTTTCTCAGGGGTCRCATAGCAGATATTCTACACATCAGATACATTAATTTATGACAGCAGCAAAATTACAGTTATTGGGTAGCAACAAAAATAATGTTATGGTTGGAGGTCACCAGAATGGTAGGAGCTATATTAAAGGGTCACAGCATTAGGAAGGTTGAGAACCTCTAAACTGTGCTTTGTGCTGCAGGGGTTGAGTGAGCTGTGTTGCAGGGTGAAAATTCTATCTTCCCAGAATGTGACTTTCTGGACTCTTAGACAAGGGGAGGGGTATAGTTATCCTTAGAGCACACAGAGGGGCAAAGCTTCTGCCTTTCAAGCTTTAAGAAGGAGTTTTAGCTGCTGGGCCTGGGAAAAGAAAAGTACTGGGGTCAGTGCCTTAGTCAACCCCCAGTGGTAATAAATTTGAGGTCAACTAAGTAGGAGTCTAACTAGATTCTAGGTGCCATTGCTCTCACTTAGGCTGAAGAGAAGTATAAGGAGATGTTTGTTTAGTTCAAGAACAGTGCATGAGTATTCCCTTGGTTTCTGGTAGTAGATGTCAGAGAAATGGAAAAGGAAATAGGAGCATCCAAGTAAACCAAAAATGCCACCTGCTTTTAAGGAAACCAACGTTAGAACGCATTCATTCACAGAGAATCATGGCAAAAAGTTATCATCAGCAGCTCTTAAATAATTGCCTTTAACAGATGGATGGAGGGACCTGGGTGGGAGAGGGGAAGAGAAGGGGGGAATATGTTGGGGGGGTGTACATGGGTCAGGTGTGGAAATGGGCCAGGTGAGATGGCCAGATGGCCATGGGAATGAATGGAAATCTGCAACTGATGGGGGTAGGAATGTGGGGGTATCTCCAGGGCTGGACATACACCTGGGATAAGGGGGCACCCAAGAATCAATGCAGGTGACCTTAACTGTGACTCACAACCTCAGAGATATGGAACCTGAAGAGGCCACCTCCTATAGCCAGGCAGGAACCCAGTGGAGCGATAGGGACACCAACCCACCCACAAAACTTTGACCCAAATTTATCCTGTGTACAAGAAAGACAGGGACAGGGGATAGAGAAGAGACTGAGGGAATGGTCAACCAATAACTGGACCAACTTGAGGCCCATACCATGGGCAAGCACCAATCCCTGACACTATTAATTATACTCTGTTATGCTTTTAGACAGGAGTCTAGCATAGATATCCTCTGAGAGGCTCCACCTAGCAGATGACTCAGATGGATGCAGACACCCAGAGCCAAACAATGGATGGAGCCCTGGGATTCTTACAGAAGAGTAGGGGCAAGGATTGTGGGCCACAAAGGGGATAGGAACTCCACTGGAAGACCAACAAAGTCAACTAACCTAGACCCTTAGAGCTTTCAGAGACTGAACCACCAACCAAAAAGCAGACACGGGCTGGACCTAGGCTTCCCCACACATATGTTGCAGATGTTCAGCTTGGTCTTCATGAGGGTTCCAAACAACTGGAGTAGGGGCTATCCTGAAATTGTTGCCTGTATGTGGGATATGTTCTTCTAGCTGAGCTCCCCCGTTTGACCTTAGTGGGAGAAGATGTGCCTAGCCCCACAGAGACTTAATGTCCCAGTTTTGGAGAATAGCGGGGGTGGGGGGGCACACCCTCTCAGAGGTTAATGGGAGGGAGATGAGAAAATGGTTGTGGGAAGGGGTGACTGGGTGAGGGTAGTGAGCAGGATATAAAGGGAATAAAACAAAATAAGTGCTATTGATGAACTATCAAAATACTGCCTTTAAAGACTTGACTTACTGGAGGGATAGGGTTGCCATCCCACAGTCAAAAACTCTGGCCCAGAATTGTTCCTGTCTGAAAGAACTGCAGGAACAAAAATGGAGAAGGGCCTGAGGAAAAGGAGTCCAGTGACAGGCCCAAAGTGGGATCCAGCTCAAGGGGAGGACCCAAGGCCTGACACTATTACTGAGGCTGTGGAGTGCTCACAAAAAGGGACCTATCATGGCTGCCCTCTGAAAGGCCTAACACGCAGCTGAGTCAGATGCAGATATTTACACTCAACCAGTGGACAGAAGAAGATGCTGACTCCTGTGGTTGAATTAGGGAAAAGCTGGAAGAAACTGAAGAGGAGGGCAACCCTGTAGGAGGACCAGCAGTCTCTACTAACCTGGAACCCAGGGATCTCTCAGACACTGAACCACCAACCAGGCAGCACACACTAGCTGATATGAGCCCCCCAACACATATACAGCAGAGGACTTCTGGGTCTGGACTCAGTGAGAGAAGATGTACCTAACCCTCAAGAGACTTGGGGCCCCAGGGAGTGGGGAGGTCTGGTGGGGTGGGGGTGAGGTAGAGACATCCTCTTGGAGATGGAGGTAGGGGTTGTAGGGGTGGAGGTGTGGGATGTGGAACAGTAAGAGGGTGGACCAGGAGGGGGATAAAGTCTGGACTGTAAAAAGGATTAAAGAATAAATAAAGTAATTAATTAAAAATACTTGATTTACATTGTAAATATTCACAGGGACAAAACGTATGCAAACAATATCACAATAGGTCACAAGATTTTTTGGATATGACAGACCAGTCCAGAGTGAAATTTACTATTGGGAGAGGCTAATGCCATGCTTTTTCTTTGGCACTGAGGAGCAAAGAACTGAGAGTCAATGTTGGGTCCCAGAATTGGTAAATTATAGCCGCCCATGCATGATGTGTCCTTCACCATCCTATAGAACTTCATTTACTCAGTGGTTGGAGAAGCTGAGAAATGTGGTTCTTTGTTTGCTTGTTTTTACTGAAGTATTTTTCAATAGCAGTTTTATTTTAAATATTTATTACTATTTTATTATTATACATATATTACTGTTTTGCCTATACACATGTCTGTAAACCATGCATGTCTGGTGCCTAARGAGGTCAGAAAAGACATCAGTTCCTCTAGAAGTGGCATTAAAGGTGGTCGTGAGCCACTATGTGAATGCTGGGCCTAGGACCCCAGGTCCTCTGGAAGAGCAGCAAGTATTCTTAACAGCGGATTCCTATCTTCAGTCCCTTGGTTTTTGGTAGAGTTTCATTACATATGCCAGACTGACTCCAAATTCATGATTTTCCATCATCACTTTCCCAATGTTGGATACTTGGATTAAAGATATATGCCCCCAAATCTTGTTGGGAAACTTTTTTGTTTTTGTCTTTTGTTTCTTTGAGTTGTGATTTCACACAGCTTTGACTAACCTCAAACTCGCTGCACACCCATGGATGACTTTGAATCTTCTTGCCTCTGTTTCCCAGGTCTTAGGAGTACAAACACACACCACCACGCCTGCGTCGTGTGGTGCTGAGGATGGAATCTGTGGCTACACATGGGAAGTGTTCTACTAAGTAAGCTTCTTCCATAGCCTAATATTTTTCTTAAAAATAGGTTTATTTTATTTTATATGTGTGAATGTTTTTACCTGCTTGTATCTGTACCACATTTGTGCCTGGTGCCCAAGGAAGTCAGAGAGGTTATCAGATTCTCTGGAACCCAAGGTAGTGTAAGACATGGTCCCGACACATGGTTCTCGAATCTGAACCCAGGTCCTCTGCAAGAGCAGAACGTGCTCTTAACTTGGGGCCATCTCTCTAGCCCCAAGATATTTTTTAAAGTGGCCAGATGGACTTGACTTACCTTGGAATCCTTTTCTTGCTTCATTCTTTCTGCCCAGGACATACTTAGAATGCCTAGAGGTTCACCTTGTGGCTGTAAACTGAAGGATGAAGGCCTACTATGTCAAGAGCAGCAGTTTTCATTTAATTTAGGACAGGGAGGCCTGTTGTTCATACCTTGCAGCTTTCCTCATCACCTACCCCAAAGGGGGAAAACTGTGGCCAAAGTGAGCAGATGTGAAAGGCAGGGGTAAGAAAGCACATCTGGATGCAATAAGGATATATGCTCCACAATGTTCATAGCAGCCTTATTTATAATAGCCAGAAACTGGAAAGAACCCAGGTGTCCCTCAA
>BDUI01001184.1:85240-107375 GCA_002335545.1 Apodemus speciosus
ACACACACACACACACACACACACACACACACACACACACACACACACACACACCAATACTTGTATAGTTAACATAGTTACGCTTCTCTTTTAACCTCCAAGTTTTCTAACACACAATTATCAATTTTTTTTAGGTCATGATAGGTAAAGGGCAAGTCTCCATCCCAGTCTTGTTCTTGAACTTCATTGATCCTCTTTAGGCGGAGTAATACCTTCTGTGGTCAGTCTCTGAAAATGTACTACAGGCACTAGTCAGCTTTCTTCCGTGTTCCCTAGGTCCAGCTGTTCATGAATAGGCTGTCTGCTTTAGCAGGTAATGTTTCTGCTAGTTATCTGCTGTTACCCCTTGTTTTCACCAAACTCCTGTTTCACGTAGGTCACATACAGGAAAATATAGCCAATCTTATCACCTTCTCATGTGTGTCTGCTGTGCTTTATACTAAAATCTCTGTCCTGTGATGTTTCCATGCACAACACAAACTCTAGTGCTCTGGCCAGAATGTCATTTTATAGTGACTTCTGCATCTACTTGACAACTGTGCTTTTGTGAATGACAACCATATTTGTGTAGTTCTAACAAACTAACTATACATGTAGCCTCTCTGTCCAGGTGGCCACCCCTTTTATTTAAAGTATTCCCCAGATACACACTGCCTACCTGCCTAAGGGAAAAGTGTGAGCTGGGTACAAAAAAAAAGAAATATCCAAGGAGTCAGTTAAAGGAAGGTTTCCAGTACAAAAGGAATCAATTTTTTAAAGTGAGACTATGTGTGTTCATCTGTTGAATATCAAGTATAGGCATTAGATTATGATAGAATATAATCCTGTAAGAGACTAGTCAGTAGGGCATACTCTTAAAATGCTGATCACATGAATGGGTTCTGCTCTTTGGAATCTTCAGGTTTTCACTATCTAGTTAGTATTTTATGTTCATCATTATTTGAGAAGCTTGCAGACAATTACAAAGATATAAGCATTTTCTTCTTATGGCCCTCTTGAGGTGGCAAATGACTGAACTGCTAATGTACAGAAATTGGAATGCTTCTCCTAAATGCTGAGACTGGATGCTTGAGGTTTGCTTCCATAAACCACAACCCTGGTATCTTTACATATAGATGTCTGATACTGGACCACTGGAGAGCTGTGCCTTTCCTTTCCAAGTACAAACTTCCCTAGGAGAGGTAGTACATTAAATACTTCCATTCTTCAAATGGTAATTTTTTTCTTGCATGTCAGCTGTGAACAGCTCTCTGAAGCCTGGGATCTCATCAGTAAGGTTCTAATAGGGAAGATTGCAGATGTACCTGAGAATGTAGGCCTGGCAAATTGCTACCATGGGGCTAGAGGGCTTCAGGCTCTTAGAGATGAGTAAGAGGGGCCTCAGATGGATGCTGTGGAATAAAGTGGAACGTTCCCAAGAAAAACTTGGTTGATATCTGGCTTTGTTTATGTATCAACTTCAACCCCAAGTCTCTATTTCAACAACAGTTGACAGTGTCTGCCATGAACTATTACCTATAATCTAGCAACATAAAATGGATTCAGAAGAAGCCTCAAACCTCTAATAAATGTTTATATGCTGAATTAGTTTGTGTTGGTTTTGTCATCTACAGAAACACATCCAAAGGCTTAAAAGATGGCTTATAAAATGCCAAAGGGAGGATCATATTAGAAACAAAATAGGACATACAGGGTAAAAGAATATGGTGATAGTTTATACCAGAAAGCACCTAATTTCCTCTTTGGCCCTTGACATTGTCCTAGACAGATAAACAATACCAGCTTTTGATACAAGCTTTTTTCAGCCCTCTCTTCTATGGGCTCAACTATAGGTTGGTGACAAAAGCAGAGGCTTTCTGTAGTAGATTTTCTGAGACCTTCAGAGATCTGGCAGAATAAAATATTGCCAGATTACATTTGTTTTCTTAATGAATAAAAATGAGAATTCTTTTGTTCCTGTGCCGTTTGTTGGAGAAGAATAGTTTAAAATCCTAGAAAACATTTTAATGGGAAAATCCATGTATCTTATTGTCATGACACCATCCATTGATGCCCATCTTGATGAGAATGAACTGAACACACTAGTTTCATGTTATACTGAAAGTGTAGGACAAAAATGGAGAACTGGTACTCATAAATTTCTCAGGTATTTTGGAATAAGCCTTAGGGTTTCTAAGAAACAACAGAAACCACAATATTATTTTCGTTTTTCTTTTAATGAAATGAAACTTTTTGTGTTACTAACTACAATCTTATGGGAAAAATACATCAAAGAAAATGAATATATCATCTAACTACTTAAGGCATTTTGAAATAAACTTACTGTGTGTATGGACTATAACACTGAGCCAAATCACAAACTTAAATTTTATATCAGAGTTATTAATGTCAAGTTTTGTATACTAGAACATGAGTAACTTTTGACTGAATGTGTGAACATGGATTCATAAAAAGAAGACATAACCAAGGAATTTGCAAACTTTATTGAAAGAATAAAAAAGAAACATAAAAAGTAGCAATACTAACATGAGTTATATAATGAACACATCTAAAGACAAACAGGCAATACAACACTGTAACTTGAAAAATTCCAAACATCTGCAGTTGAGGGAATGAGTTACTGTATTTGGGGACAAAGTATTTCGTGAACAGTTTTTACTTGTAAAATATTTTGGTCCTTACTTAAGTTTATAATTGTTGCACAGGGCAAAGAAATTCTTACATTGCCATTTTCTGCCCAAGACAAATACTTCAATTTTGTACAATCCAGATCATTGTTAGCTGGAGCTATAAGTTTTCCTTTTAAAATTACACAAAGGAGTAACCTAGCTCATCATCATAAAGCAAAATAAGTCACGTAGGAGGCTGAGATGGGAGAATCAAATCATTTAAGGCCATGGAATTTGGACTAGTTTATACAATATAGTGAGTGATACCTCACTTTCTTAAAAATGAACTTCATTTTAATTAGTGTAATTTGGGAGCAAATGGCTCATTTTATACCTGAAGCAACAGCTATGGCAATAATAAGAAACTTATTTTGGGAAGGTTATCCCCAGCATTTAATGAAATGATGGTCATATCATCCACTCAACTGCTAGGCACAAAAGACACAGCAAGACAACAATTTGGTTTCCATCATTAACAGATAGCATCTGTATACAGAAATAAAGCTTTGGAACCGTGCAGTTCTATGACAGAGTCTTAAGGTTGTACGCATGGGGGAGAAAAAGCTCACTTAATTCTTCTAGGTCTTGCTACAGAGGTATTTTTTTTTAAAGTAACACAATGTAAAAGAGGCCTAGTGAGGATTCTTGTAGTATCTTTACAGAGTGGCAACTTATTTTGGACCAAAGCACTTTTTATCTTTTAGGTACAATATAATTGAAGAAGGGTTCTCTATAAACATAAATTTTCTTTGGGATAATCCAGATTTTTAATTCTAGTGGATAATTCACTTACAGGCAAGGCAGAGAGGCTAGTAATGATAAATTTGTCAAACTTAAATCCCAATTTTTCTTTTAGATCGCGTTAAATGCACTCGTTCTACTTAATTCTCTCCTTCATTTTAATGATTGAAATATAGCCACTATGTTTAAAACTTCAGCATGGGACCAAGTGTTCTAACTTTACTGGCTATCTTTTGTGATGCTTCAAGGCTCCTCCCTACTAATTTATGGTTGATAGTTCTGGACTTAAAATCTTATCGCTGGGTAGCGAAGGTGTTAGAGCATTTGCATAGCACACAAAGCCCTGGGCTGCATTCCCAGTACCACACACAAAATTTCATTTTTCTATTGTCCTTATAAAAATGCATTTTATGACTTAGAAATTCATAAGGAAATGTCCACGTAATGATTCTGGTTACATAGTGAAATTATGGGGGTAATAAGGCTGAAGTGGGCATTCCTAACTATAAAATGAATATATGCTTACATTTTCTGTTGGCTAAAAACAGCTGCTCAGATTGTCAGGGTCTTTGCTGTATAGCCATTCAAAAACTGACTTAGTGATCAGGAGCTGAGGGGAAAATAAAAGTAGTTTTTAGCCAACTGGCCCTGAGCTATGGGATACATGTAAGGCTTGGGTTGTTTGTGGCTTTGGTCTGTTTTCCTTCTTTCCCTTTCTCTCTCTTCCCCCTTTTATTCCCTTTGCAGCCCTGAGGATGGAACCCATGGCCTCATTCATCCAGGCAAGTGCTATACTAATGAGCTATGGCTGCAGATATAGTTTATGTCTCTAAGAGAGTTAGCAACATTTCACAACAACTTCCCTTAGCCTAGGATGGGGTCCTTCGGTAGTGTGAAAGACACCTGCCTCAAGATGGGAAGGATTCAGTGCCAGTGATGATCTGCCCCTTAACCTTTCAAACTTCCAACTTTGCTAAGCCTCAGCGCCTTGGAGGACAACAAGAAGGCTCCTTGCCTATCTGCAAAGGTGGAGCAAAAACTGGCAGAGTAGGTTAAATTGATATCATCTTCCAGTGTCCATCTTATGTAAGATTTGGGCTGGCTCATTTCTGTTTAGTTAAGACATTAACAGTTCATCACTTAAATCCACATTAATTGATATAAGTTTTAACTAAGAAGGATGAAATCTGTTTTAATTAGATTTGAGAGTAACTAGCTTGTAATGTACAGAGTAGTTTTTCTGCTTTCTATAATTGGCAAAAAGAAAATCTTTACTGGGAACCTTATTCATTATGTGTGGTACAAGTATGCATGTGTGTGTGTGTGTGTGTGTGTGTGTGTGTGTGTGTGTGTTTGTGTGTTTACAGTGGGAGTTAATTAAAAAAAAGCAAATCATTTTTGCTAGTAGCCATACGAAAAGAAGTGCTTTGTATTCTCACTCAGTGCTGTTAGGAGGATCTGGCATTTGTTAGCAGTCTGAGCTTCTGGTGAGCTGTAGCAAACTCTAGCAAGCCTTCACAACAGTACTACAACACTATGCTTTTGCTAATTCTTAGAGCCTGAGAAAGCACTCTCACTAACTTTCCTCTATTACCACAGACTTCTTCTATTGTCAAAAGCTCCAAGGATTGCTTTCATGGACTATGTACATAAGTGCAAAAAAAGGTGGGTCTCACACATTCGCACCCTAACTGAGACAGTCAAGTAACTGCAGCATATGTCTCTTAAACACTGTTCAGGGGCCCTTCTCTAGTATCTTTATGTGTGGCTTCACAAACATGAGTTAACCTCAAAAACGTTTACTTATGCTTTAATCCTCACATAGAGCTTTTGTGAACAAATCCAGAAAAAAAAGAATCTTTTTATAACTACACATACTACACGAATAGATAATTTTGAATTAAGTTGTGAAAAAAGGCCAGGTAATATCTACATCAAGCTCGTTCTGGTGTCAAAATACTGTAGAATAATCCTATCAACACAACAAATTCTTTAAACTATAAAGCCCGGTTCTAGAATCCATGTGTTATAAACTTTTTTTTAAAAAAAATCAAAAGCTACATGAGGATACAAATTCAGCTTTCATATGGAACACAGGGCTTCAAAAACATCGTCAGTTTTCTGAAGTTTGAATTGTATCTTCAATATTGTTTGCACTGTCATGAACCACATATAGCTTACACAGAAAAGTTTTACATGTATAAATGTCTAAAGGTAGCTATGTTGTAGTTTTGTTGCCGAAGCAACAGCTAAATGTATTTAGCTGACATCTATCATTTGTGTACAATGCCAAATTTGTTCTTGAACTGTGAATTGTAGAGGGTAGTTATGTACTGAATCTATACTGAATTATGCTATGGTGTCAGTTTAGAGCCTACAGAGATGGTCTGAATATATGTGGTAAAAACTTAAACTTTCTCTAACTCTCCTTCAAAATTAAACTCATTGGTTACTTAGATATAAAAATGTAGTACAATTAAAACCTTAAAAACTAATAATAAGAAAAACGAAAACATGGCACCATTTAGTAACTTGGTACTCAAAGCCTGTATTTGTAATTACATTTACAGTTTGATTAGACTATCTACTAAACTTTAAAAAAAAAAAGTCTAAACTCTCTTATCTGCTATTTTATTCTACTACCTCTGACAGGCTCTGGTAAAATTAGGCTACTATCTTATTAAATCTACAAATCAAAACTTGGAATCAAATCCATCAAACAAATCAAATCGAATCAGATTCCCCCCCCCACCAATTTTACTTATTTCCATTTCAGTGAAATGAAGAAGAGCTTTTTTTTTTTTTAAGGTGGAGAAAGAACTATGTTACTAATCATTCTGCATGCCACAGCCTATCCCAGACTGCCAGATCTTAGAAAGCTTCCACTGCAGTTTGCCTAAGGGCATCCTTACCAACACTCACCAAAGACAAGGAAGAGAACCAACTGGCATTCCAAGTAGTGCATGAGCAGTCTCAGCTGCCGCTTTCGTTTCCTACAATGCACTATAGCTGCAGTCCCTTCTTTACATAGCACTGTCTTACTGCTTATGCTGTTTAAAGTGAACCCAAGTACAAAACACTAAGTTCATTTGGTTCCTGCTGAGAGTTGAGAGCAGGTACTAGTTTCTTCCTGAACTGGAGATCAGAGGAGTTGACAGTTCTACGAGTGGACACAGCTGAGTGGCATAGGACAACACTTCTGGCAAGATCAAAGTGTTTTAGGATGCTCAGAGCTGGACAGGAGAGCAAGACTGATGGAATAGCAAGCAGACTGCTTTCATGACTAGATGAAAATTGAAGATTAATCTAGAAAAGTCAAATGAAAAGCAACGGCTAGGTGTGGATTCATGCTCCAATTTCAAAAGTAACCACTATTTAAATAGCAATTGAGCGAATCCAGTCCATTTAATTCTAGTCCCTGCTCACTGTGGTCTCATAGTGGTGTTTGTAAAAATCTAAAACTAAGCTCTTCTTAAATGACAAGTTTAGATTGCTTATTTGTAGATTTGACACATTTTATCCAAGTTTCACTGTTCTTGCAAAATTTGGCAAAAGGCTGAGACGATTGACAAAGCCGATAATTTTGGAGAAATAAAAACAGGCCATGGTAAAACACAAAGACTAAAAAATGCTAACTAGAAATCACAACTGATTAGAATTTGGTTTATATACAAATAATTCGGTAAATTTTTGTTTAGAGTCACTGATTCGTTGTGACTGGTCTTGTTAACTCAATTTATAGTCAAATGACTTGTCTTCTCTTCAATAAGATCATTAGTCATTGCACAACTAGAGTGCCATCTTAAAGTTTCATTTCCCTCAAAACTCCATTAAATTTGATCAAAATGTTCGAGTTTTGAGCTTTCTTTCTTAAACTTCATGTACATTGCAACTTTTAAAATGCTAACGCTCATATTATAGAAACTCACCACATCAAAAAGGCAACTACCCTGAATGTTCCCCAATGAATCTCCTCCTAAATATAAGTCAACATTAATATCTTCCAGTGCTTAGAGCAACATGAGAACAACTCTACTCTAAGTTTATCATCTACATATATCTTGGTCAAAAGTTTAAGAAGTTAAATGAGATAGTATGTTGCACCAAACTGTCAAACTATGAAAAGTTCATTTTGCACAAAACTCCTATATCCATTAATAACTACATCTAGACTAATTCAGGTACATTCTTCCTAGAATTACGATGTTAGAAAACTGAAATATAGTGGTTCAAGGAGCCCACAGACAGACAACTCTCAATCTCTTAATTTCAGGCAATAGTTAACAAAGGGCAGAGGTCCAATATAAAAACAAGACTATTTAGAAATCACTGGTAACCAGGATTCACCTGGATAATTAAGATCAAGGGGATATCAACCTCCAGAGGTAATTTTTTTTAAATTCTGAGCCACTCTGGTCTGCTTTGAGTAGGAGTTTCAAATGTTCCAAAGAAAGATGTAAAAGGGGAGAACAATTGGTTCCCACAATGGCTAGGCAGCCTTCGGCAAGTCACACGGTCTGGCTCTTTGTTTTATCAACTGTGGAAAAGGCAATAAAGTCTTTGCCAATGCCACTGTTCTGCAAATCAATCCAACCACCTGTTTTAGGGTATCCCAAATAATTTCTATTTCCTTGTGATTTTCACGAAGAAAAACAACTATTATACATACAAAAATTTGATCTTATGCTTTCCAGTGGGAGAATATATATTGAGTACAAAATATTCAATTTACTTAGGGTTTTGGAAAATACGTTTCCTTCCTCTTATAACAACAGTAATGTTAATAACTTTGTAGAGTAGAAGAGGTACACTATATGTCGCAGAAATAGATGGATTACTATATTTGTAGAATATTTCCTAAATATTAGTAAGAAGAATTCATATCACACCTCCATGGGCTTTTGCTATTCCCTATTAACCAAAGGATGCTAAAACTAATTTTGAAACACACACAAAGGCAAGTAAGTTCAGATGTGACAAAAATAGGTTTGGTTCTGAGACAAAACTGAATAAATCATCACTCCCCCCCCCCCCAATCCTCTGATGTTAAAGTTTTGGCAGAGAAACCCTCGTCAATTTAGCACAAATGCTTGCTACCTCACTGCTGCTTTTAGAAAAACTGGAAACTCAGCTAACCTAAACTGAAAGATAATTTCGGAAACCTTTTCTAGTTCTTTTGCACATTCCATGTCATTTTAAATCTCTCCCTGCCCCCGTTCCTGCCATTTCTCTAAACCTATACTCAGCCTCCTTCTGTGATCAATAGAAAAGATGGTCCATTTGGGGAGGCAAGGCCTCATTTGGAAACAATTTTCTTTCACCTGGACTGACTTTTGCTAGACTGCATCTTACTTATTATTCAAAGAACAGTCAAAAGAGCATGAGCCATTTGCATTTGGAAAACAGCATTCGTGCAAAAGGTTACAATGCAAAGGTTTTACACACTTTCTGCCAGTACAGAAAAACTGTCTCCACGCCCACATCTCTCTGCTTGAGTTTCAACCTGTGATTAGCATACCTTTAAACTAGTAAGTACCAGTTTCTCAGCTGAAGATGACAAATGGCTCAAATTTAGACACTCAAGCTGAGAGATAAGATTCCTGTAACACAATAAATGTAATGGCTACTCGCCATAATTTTTATACATGCTAAGAAATTTGTTGGAAAGTGAACACTTGAATTCTCAAATTATTTAAGAGGAATGGTTGAGGTTAACATCTGAACTTTCCTATCACATGTAGGGAAGTAGTTTTCTCTTTTAAAAATTTAGTATATTATTAACTATGCAAGGTCAGATCTACAGGTAAAATTCTATACATAAACAGATTTTGTGCACACTCAGAAATGAGGCCTTTAAAATGTATGTCTCCAAAAACTTACAGAACTGTTTTAAAGAGGGCATATTACCATGAACCTGTTATATTTCCAATCACATATAGTTCTGTTCCCCGCTTATGACATTCTAACTGAAATCAAACACCATGTATAAAAAAGAAAACACTATAGCATGGAGAAGCTAAGCAGAACCCAATTTAATACAATATACCAGTGGAGGAAAATGGTATGGGAAATATCAGTTACATTCTACATCAATCCTACGGACTATCTTGTAAACAAAATAGTAAGGTAACACTTCACAAACAGAATTCATCCACCAAGAGTATACAGTAAGCCTACAGTACACTGTAGACGTTCATTTAGCATAAATCCTTACTGGAAAAAAGTCACAAAATTGTATGGTTATATTCAATATGGTAATTCATATCGGGTGGAAAATTCGTGTAATATGGATCTGATCATTCATGTGTATAACAAAGCTGTATGGTTGTATTCTGTATGCCAATTCATATACAATTAACCCATATAAGGTAATACATAGTGGTGAATTTTCTGTTTGCTTTAACATCTCCAGAGATTTTTAAAATTTGAACTTGTCAACAGGTATGTGTGCTTTAATATATTGACTGCACCATGCTTATCGTTGTGTTGGTACAAGAGGACATACGAGAATACATATAAAAAGGCCACATGGAGTTTCTTGTTGAGAGATTCTGATACTCTGTAACTCTGCTGCTCAATATTTCAACTGAAATGGAAAACAAAACAAGAGAGTCAGTAAGAAACACTGAAAGGTTATTGAACAAGGTATCAGGAAACCTGACACAAGTTCTTATTCCACTTCTATATAAGAACTAATAAGCCAAGATATCCCCCACTCTGAATTTCATACCCTCTGCAACAGTGGGCAAATAATCATTAAACAGATACAACGCTGTACTTTCAAAAATGTACTTAATACCAAACACTGTGATAAGGCCCAATAGTAAACAAAGTGTTACAGTTTTATCTGAATATCTTACACCCTTGCAGAAATATCCTGAGTAAGTCATATATTATTATACAAAGTGACCTTTTTCGATCTTTGAAGAAAATCTCTACACCTGTTACATGTGAAAATGATTATTCTCTGCCAAATACCTTATTTTCCAAAGGAATCAAGTAGAAAAAATTCATTCTTCCCAAACATATTTATGTAAACGAATTATGTTTGAATTTTCTTTCCCTTGATGTTTAGTACCCTATGAGAACTTAGCAAGCATTGAACAAACCTCAATTGTCATGCTTTCCCAAGTCTCTACTATTTCAAAGAACACCTGCGAAATGATTCTAACTTCCAGCTCCTTCAGTTTTCCCACCTTGTTTAAAAACATTCCTCATCACCAGGGGAATCTGCTTATCTAGTGTACAATAGTGGTGGGCTTTGTCTGAAACTGTGTTAGGGGCCTATTGCTGGGAGATGGGAAATTAGGCAGCAGCAAGCATCTCAGCTACCTCCTTCAACCAAATGCCAGACTGCAGGTAGAAGACACTCAAGCTTGCGACACTGACAAGGCAATTCCAAACAGGTTCACGTGTTAGGTATCCAGGGTTCTTACGTACATTCAACAAACATGTCCCACGTGACTAACCCCTTGGATTGACATGTGTGCTACTAAATGGTCCCTGATCTAGGCGAAGGTCAGGGGTTAAGGGTGGGAAAAGAATAAAAAGAATTATTAGATCACTAAATGATTTTGTATTTCATTCAAACTTCAAAACAGCTGGAGCAATTCTACTCGATGTACATGGAATGCAACACCTTCCATCATACAGAAAGAGCCCAGCTTTGTACACTGACTCAGGAAGAAACACAGTACTCGCTGTCTTTAAAAATAATCTTATCAGCCAAATTCTGACAAAATTACTTTGTTTTGCTTTAACAAAAAAAAAATAAAGCTTAAGCTTAAAGAATGAGGCTGGGTGCCCTGGTGCACACCTTTGACCCCAGTATTTGGAAGGCACAAAAAGCCACATCTCTGAGGTTTTAGGCCAGCCTGGTCTACAGAGTGAGTTCTAGGACAGCCAGGGCTACACAGTGAAATCTTGTCTTGAAAAGAATAAGGTGGAATGTAAAAGAATTCAAATTCAAATGGGATTTGTACTTTTGGCTAAAAAAAAAATCTTGCCCCTTTGAAATTAGAAAACAATATTGAGTATATAAAATCATTAGAAAAATACAGCAACAGCTGTTATCTCCATATCAAAAAAAATTCATCTCTTCTCTCTCATAGTCCAGTTTGGACACTTTTGAATGTATAGTCAAACTCAAGTTATAAGCAACGTCTTTAAATGAAAATGTTTACCCAAAGCTTAGCAAATACAACTGTGTAAATAAAAGATACAACCTAGGAATAACATCTGTTAATACTTAAAAAACCCTACTGTTCTATTGGTAACGCCTACATCTGTGAAACAAACATGCTTCTATTCAGCTCATCAACTGATAATCGGGGCATCTAGAGTAGTGAAAAAGACTGTAGATTACCAGGGTGTATCAGGGGAATTCCGTTCATTTTGTTCATTGCTTGAGTTTGGTGCATCAATAACAATGATGAGCTTCACAGAAAACGTTTAAGTTTCCTATTTCTCCTGTGTCAGCTTTGCAGAGCGCAGGTTGGAGTATGCTTTACTCGCTGAGTGTATGCTGCGTGTCATGGTTATCGTGCTTGAAACTTAAGCAGCTGACCAGGGCAAGCCCTGACTTTAAGGAGGCAGAACTGGAGGCACGGTATGCAGTAGCTGCTGTACCAATTACCTCACAACGTCAAGATTCTCTAAATATTGGTCATCTGCCTGGGACTCTGCCTGAAAAATAACTAAGCCAAAGGAAAATCTAATCAACACAAGCACACCTACTGTCTACAGGAGAAGGGATTGCTGATGTAACCACTGGGTGAAAATAAGGATGGGCATTCCTTGGAAAGAAATGTGACGGCATGCTTTTTTATCCCCCAGTGGAACTGCAAGTAAAGGCGATGTGTTTACTAAATCAAAGTTTAAACACAATAACCAAAAAACGAGGAGGGGGTAGTAGAATAAGTTTTCCTCTTGATCAGGATGAGAAAGCATTTCCGACATATTCAGTACAGCATATACATTTGAGGACTGGTGTGGTAGCAGCAACTTGATATGGAATAGTACGAGTAACCTCTGCTTACCGATTAACAATGAGTAAACATGCTGCCAATTAACTCTGAGATGAATAAAAAACCACATACAGGACCCAAATCATACATAACAAAATAAAATAAAAGTTCCACATCTAACGACCGGCTAGGAATCACATAAGCATGTGGACAAATACATCTCACCAATCCAAAAGGCGTATACTGTGCCTGTTCAACATGCTGTGGTTGTCTAGGTCTGAACAGATGAAATAAATGGCCAAACCTGGTTGCCTGAAGTTGTTGGAACGTAGGGAACGTTGCTGGCAGGTGGTGTTGCTGCAGACACAGTGGAAGGTGTAGCGCTGTGCATCATGGGCACTTGCAGTAGGAAACCATGGAAGCGACACATGGAAGGGTGAAGCATTTACACAACCATGACAGATACGATGGAATGGGGTGTAGTAGATAATCCAGCAACAAGCCATGTGACATCATCATGATGGGTACACACCAGGGTGCAACATGCAACCAGAGTCAGTGCAAAGCAGCCCAGCACGGAATGGAGGAAAATTTCAAAAAGAGAAAAGGGGAAAGCCAATTATAGTCACCATTAATGAAACAGAGCCAGTCTTACTTAACATTTTGAGCAAAATAACACTGTAGTGAATTCAAAGGACTGAACTTGCAGGAACTAATGAAGACATATTAAAAAAAAAAAAAAGCTGCTGTTACCAGGGCTACCTAGTAAAGCTAGTTAAGCAGACAAGTCACTAGGTTGCAGTCAAAATTAATTAGGGAATTGTCGACTGGTGTTTAGGTTCCCTCGCAAGTTCTGTAACTTGATTTTCTTGTACAAATGACAGTTTTATGTGTACTTACCTGATCTGCATATAAAAGAACGGTGGTGGTTCTGTAGGTAAGTATGTGGCAGAAGAGCAGGTATGATGAAAGCAATAGAATATGTATTCAGTTTCAGAAGCTCCTTGGAAATTTTAACTATTTTCAAATATACAAGTGCTTCGTAGTAAATCTTGTCTTCGCAGCAAATATTAGACCTACTATGGCTAGCAGCTGCAAAATGTCTTTCAGGACGTTTTGCTTTGCTACTGTCATGTTCCAAGCCTTTGGATGCTTTTCTAATTTCCAGCTTCTTTTGGAAAGCCAAGCAGGGAATTAATGTGTGAGCGGAAGCAGACACAGATGATGACTTGTGTCTACCTCAGTCAACTCCGGAGTTTCTGACAGTGTGCTGACAAAGTGAGTGCCCCAAATTTGGGGAACAAAGTGAATGTCCTCCAAATAGGAAGAGAAACTCCTTAGGTGTCCCTTTCACCCATCTCTGGTTACTTATTTCCTACAGCCATCTTTCCTTGTCTCACGTGCTAGTTTTAAAACTACTCATGTTTTTCTCCTTTTAAGGGAAGCGACTGTGCGGGAAGCCGCAGTGCCAAAGCATGCAATTGCATTCCGAAGCAGAGCTTTGAAGGGGAGAAGACAAGGAAGCAGCCCCAAGAGACGGGTCACAAAATGGGAAAGCAGAGACACAGTTCTCAAACCTGCAGAAGTCAGTTCTTCCCCTTACATTCATAGAATGTTCTTGTTAGCATCAAGGTAATGCTAATTCCTATGGAGGACAGCTAATCCTTCCATAACGGCCTCATCCCTTTGCCAGGGTTTAGATATTGCTGTGTTTGTGTTACTTCTATGTGGTCATTTTGACCTGTCATTATTTCGATGACTCTGTAACCTTTAGTCCACCAGTGAGGTGGAGACAAGCTGTTGTGCATTCTCTAAAATGAGAGGAACTGGGTTGTTAGGTGATGCTAAGATGTGTTACAAATCCTACTTTAAAAAAATTAAATTCTCATGATCTGTTCCTGGGTCCTAGGAACTATGACCTCCCCAAAGGCTTTCTCATTTTCAATTAGTAAAATGTAAAATGGCTTAGGGAAGGCTACAAACTGTGGTGGTGGCTAACTACAGAATTCCTGTGGAACTGATTGTTTCACTTGATGCTAGCCAAAAGACTGAGAGGATGTGACTGGTAGTTCCAAATTGCACAATTCACCCCAAATCACGTTTGAAATGATTCGGTTGTGCCTAATTTCAGGGCAGATGATGCTTCATTCTTGAAAGCTATAGAATCCATCACAGAATATTGTAGGATGTTCTAGCTTTGCTTAAGTCATCCTTTCTCAACATCTGTGTAATGAATGCATTATACTATAGGGATAACTTTGGGAGGAGATTGTTTAATTGTAGTTTATAAATTATACATTCGAAATTGATTTTTAAAACAATAGACAGAAGGCCAAGAAAAATCATCTAGTTCCAGTATGGAATATTTTAATAATATTTCACTTGCTATTTTTAGGAAAGAAATGAAATGGCAGGATTAGAATTTGGCTACAGTGACAACCTACTAACACCTGAGAAACGGGTCTACTTTGATTGCACATATTAAACCTTAAGTACCCAAACATTTCCACTCGCATCATTTTGTCACCCAGGTTTTCATAGTCAGAGCAGAAAGACTTAGGTTAGAGAAAGTGAAGTGGTTTTTTTGTTTGTTTGTTTGTTTGTTTTTTTGTACGAAACCTACCAAAAGTTGAAGCAGGAGTCATGCACAGTATTGGCCCTATACACCATGCAGAAAAGCGTGGAAAGTAAAGAAAAGAGAGATTTCATTATTAAGGCCTTATAGAGAGAAGTAGATTTTAACTCGAAAGATAGTTTTCTGCAGTATCAATTTACCAGCACAAGAAAATCAGTAATCACCCATGCTTAAAATTACAGGTTAGATTTAAGACCACAGACCCAGGCAATCAAAGGATTTCAGAGGTTAAAAAAGAACTTTACTTTTTCTTTAAAGGAATCACCTCACTTAAATATTTATTCTAGACAAATATACTATCAAAACTTTATTCATAAAAGGAGGTTTTTTTTTTTGTTTGTTTGTTTGTTTACTACACGCTTCCCCTTACAGTTATGCTCCAGGATCCAAGTCTGATACCTTTTTTTTTTTGTTGTTGTTGTTACAGAAATAATCTAATAAAATTGTGTCCCACACCTCACTGAAACTAAGTAGTGTATTTGGCAAATGGCTTTCCATTAAGGGGGAGTCTCAGCTAAATTAGCATTAAAGTTTGCTATTAATTCAGGGGAGTGGATTTGGGGGATTTCTTGTACACTTTAGTTTTGAGACAGTGAATTTGAGGATGGCCTCACATCTGCTATTTAGCTAGTCCAAGCTGGGCCTGTACTCAAAAAAACTGAGTCAGCCTCTTAAGTGTTGGGATTATGGGCATGCCCTGCCATGCCCAAGTAAAACTAGGTTCTATATGTGTCAAATCTGGTTTTAGGCAAATGGCACCTTCATTTATTAAGGCTTTTTAAAGAGAAAAAAAATCCCACAACTTTCTGCTAGTAGTAGAGACTAAACCCAAGGCTTTGCACATGCTAGACAGGTTCTCCATTACTCCACACATGCCCAACTCCTTACTTTCACTTAATAATGGCTTCCAAGAGTCAGAGGTTGAAACTACCTGTTTTATATATAGACCATACATTTACTATAAATGTAAGGGTGTAAAATTTCTGACTGTTATATCATATGCACTACAAAACTTATAATATTGAAGGTGGAAAATTCTTTTGGCAGATAATTACTGTCTGTGAAATAATCACTAAGAGTCAAGACATTAGCTGAGATTAAACCAAGTGAATCAACCTTCAGAAGCACAAAATAAAAAGAAATGCCAAAAAGAAAACTATTAACATCTTTCTTCCATTGATTTCAAGCCATTCATTTCCAAAATCATGTTATTCTAGATAATAGCAAATCAAATGCAATAGCTTTACTTTACTTATAGTCAAAATGCATGGTGATAGTCCCCCATCGAAGCCCTTTGGAAGGGGCTTTGCAGTACACACACTCAAACTGTTAAACACAATATTCCCAGAGCTGTGCTCTCACCTGTCGGGATAAAAGTCGGCTGCGGAATCTGCATGTTAGCCAGAGCCTGTTGGCAGTGGAAAACACTGGGGTTAAAGACTGGTGTGGCACCATTGGCCTTGTCAAGGGCTGACCTCTTTGGTATCAGTTGAAGTGCACCGGGCTGCAGGGCCTACGGAGAAGGGATGAATTGATCACTAGTATCAGGGAAGAAGCAAAAATGTACTCAAAGACACTGATATAGCCTGGGAAGCCACCGCAAGTGTAGCCATTGAGGAAGACCTTCCAGGGTTAGTGGACACCCAGCAGGGCAAACAACACATTGGCTGTTTCTGAGCAAAAATAAATGTTAGTACAAAATAGAAATATAAAGGGAAAGGGTCTTTCAATGTCTCCAATCCATAACACTTGGGGCAGGGTGGGGTGGTAAACTTTAATAGCAAATTGTCATACACAATTAACTTCTTGGGTATGCTCATTTAGTAAACAATAGAAATGAGATGGACAGAACTGACAGTAGGAGAGGGAAGGGGATTTCTGCCCATCAAAAGGCCAACATGGATGCCGTGAAGCACCCGAGGATTTCTAATGTTGACCTCTCACACTGGCTCACACAGCATCACATAATTTGTTTTTTTCTACTTTCTACTTTTTAGTACTATCAATCAAAACTAACTTTTCCCCGTAAATGACTGCTAGGCTAACTCGAAAGGAGAGGCCTTTTTCCTCTGTCACATCAAAATCCCCCTGAAGCTAGGGCAGCCTTTTGCCTTCATCTTTCCCTCTGCCTGCACCAGGCCACCAGATGGGAAAGGGAACTCTCACCTTCGTGAAATCAGAAGCTACTTAATACTCCATCTTTTAAATGCTGTGGTTTCAAAGGAATTCAACTGTGAGTGGCGAAGTGCCCGTGGAAGTGACTCATAGAATACAGAGGCAACTCTGCCATTTTTGAATATTCAGATTGTAAGACACTCAAAATCATTTACTTTTAAGATCATATATTGTTATCATTTTCTAAGACTGTGAGAAAGAGAATAGTGAGCTAACACTATTAATAATTACATAATTATCATTAGAAAGTCTTAGCAAATAATTAGAATAAATTGGTCCTATCTTTTCTAATGTATAACTTTGGCTATTTGTATTAAGATACAGTCATAAGTAGCCAGTTGTTTATGTATGCAGAATATTAGACAAAGTAGGTTTACATGAATCATCTATGCCCCCCACCCCCACAAACAGAAGGTCCATAGTCCCAAGCTGCTCTTACCATTGCGTTGGCAGCCAAATGGTTCATCTGGTGATGAGCTGCCCTGAGTTTGGCCTGCAAGTGGGGCGGAGGATGAAAGTACTTGCATTTCTCCCGGGAGCATCGGCCTTTAATGTAATCCATGCAGATTGTCACAGTATTATCAGTGACTTCAATCATAGAAACATCTGTAGGGTGAGCATAGCGGCACTCGCTCTCCCCACGGGTGCAATTTCCACGCTGAAATTCACGGCAAACCTTAAGAAGGAAAAAAAATACATACAGTTCCCAGCGATGACTGGAAGGTGACTGGCCTTTATTTACTTYCCTAGAACATATGAGAATCACATACACATCTTGTCATTTATGTAGCAAATATCTATGAGAGATGAAGAGTAATACAAAGCAATATTCACCTTAAGAGAAAGAAACATAGTTTCTATTCTGGAGGAGGGATCACATTTTCTACAAAGATAAGAGTGTCTATTTGCCTTACACAAAAATAGGACTTTAAGTATTACTGAAAAATGTATTTGAATCCTGAAGTTAACCTATCCATCCTAAGTATAATTATTTCTTTAAGGCCTGGGGTGTTTCTTTATCACATAGCAATGCACTGGCAGTTTTACACAGCCAACATGTAAAGTACATTAAATCGCATGTCTATTCAGATTCCATTATAATACATGAGCAGGTATTCAATTGGATGCCTATGGAGCTGACTTTCTAAGAAATCAACCAGTTATTTATTTTAGTGCACAAAGAATAGAATTAAAGGAAAACTAAAGGATGCCAATAAATCAAAGGCGGTTTGAAATTTCCTTTAAATTCTCCATATTTCATGTGCTATTTCCTAATGAAGTCTATCATTTTTTAACATGAAAAAAATGGTTAGAATATAATTCGTTTACAACCTACATTCATTTAGCTTCATATTCTCTAATTTTAGAACGTTAGGTTCATCTTTTCTCAGTCGATCATTCTAGATAAGAGTGTCTATTTTAGAAAGTAAAGCTTTATGAGCAATCCCAGTAATCCCCCTCTACAAGGCTCCACCATCGGTAGAATATTTTCACTTAGACTTCCTACACAATGGTTCATTTTTGAACCATTCTGAAGCATTGTTGGACGAACTGCACAACAAAATCCATTCACTTCAGAACAAAGTTTAATTGAAGTTTAAAAATGGTTAACATTCTTCCTCGGGCTCCTCAAGCTAAAAAAGTACTTACCTAAAACATTCAACACACTAGCCTCTGAAAATGGTGCATCATGCATACAGTTAATATTCATTTTACAGGCATTTATATACATCTTAACAAATACCTCCAGTCTATCCGTACGAGTTGGTTTTGGACCAGGAACTCCTGACAGTGCAAGAGGTGGGTTTCCAGAAATCAGAACTGGACCATTTGGTAAAAGCTCAGCAGGAACCAGGCCCATCCCCGGATGAGGTATGTAAGGATTGAAAGCCATGGCAGGATTAGCTGCAAGTGATGGATTCATAGGAAAAGATGCCTGTGTTTAAAGGAGAGAAAATGAGGTATTATAGCTAAAATCCTTCTTACCATCTGTTACACCAGGCATTCTTGAAGGAATATAAGCCAGACCACAAGTTATTGTGGGTTCTTTTTTCTTTTATTTTTGAGTTTACATAATTATCATTTTATTCCATTTGTTATGTACTTATACTATATTTATATCATTATATAATTACTCTAAATCCTTCCCATATGCCCCCTTTTTATTACTCTTATTACTTTCTTTAAAATACATGGCGTCTTTATTTTTTATTGCTGTTACATGAAAAAAATATNCACACACACACACACACACACACACACACACACACACACTTTCTCTTGCTTTCCTTACCTTTGCCATGCCTTTAAATGGTATATTCCTGAAACCCCCCTTTCTCCCACTTCCTCCTTCTTCTTCCCAGCTGTAATTGGCTCTAAGGCTGCCTGTCCTGCCACATGTGCCAATCATCCAATAGTACCCCACCCTTCTTTATTTCCTTAGACCGCTACTATTTATGGAAGACTTGAAAAAGAAAAGAAAAGGGTAATTTAGGAAAAGTGAATGCTTTAACAGTTTACCATCTGCCTAAAATGAGGATATTGCTGTTATTTTATTTTACTATTTTCTTTTTAAGTCTAGGACCTTTTTCATAAACGGATGTGACTTGCCCAGCCTCGTCTTTATCTAGGGGCCATGTGACACTCATAGTTCAAAAGGGGGCCCTGGAAATATGCTACAAGGATTTCTGTTAGGGAGGAAGAGATAAGATAGCAGAATTATATGGTCCACAATTTAGAGCATACTTAGTAAAGAAAAGCCTTAGGAATGCAGTGGTATTTACTGGTTTGGGTATGTCTCTACTTAAAATTCCAGTATTCAAAAAGATTGCTATGTCTATTGCTTTTAGTCTCCGGAATGGCACATTTTATCACTTTACAGCATTGTTTTCCAGTTCCTGCCACATGTGTGCATCTTTACAAATGTGCTCATCATTTCATTGATAGTTCTCTCCACCCTAGAGGACTGAATACTTACAAAGTGACTTGTAGATACAATTGAGGATATATTTCAAAATAAATTTTAATTTTAATCAATGAATAAAATATATCACTTATACATTTCTAATAGCAATTTAATGTGTTAATAACTGGTGCTGGCTCACTGTGTTTTTACTAAGTGCATGCAGTCTTTGTTGCATTCTTTTTCTTTCTTTCACTGAAGAAATCAAGCTGCACCCACACCTGCTAAATTGCAGTCAGAGGGCTTCCTCTAACTACCGGGCAACAGGAGTGTGTGGAGTCTGGCAGGAGTAATAAGTACAATTCCTACCTTATCCTCCATGCTTACTTCAAACTTCCACTAGCACAGCTGCTGGAAGAAACCCTGAAGGCCAAGCTGGCAGACATGGAAGTGCTCCTGCATTCAGCAGCCCTCCTTAGGCAAATGTATTAAATGAACTGACTACACTGTTCATTTAATCAACAAGAACAGAAAGAATCCAGCCCAAAGGAGCGGGACTCATTAGATGCCAAGAAAGATGATGGAGCAGTCTGGGGAGGGGCTTTCAGGTTTGAGGACAGATAGCCCTGGGCTGACCAAGCCCAGCTAAGTCTTGTGATGGAGCAGTTCTCAGGAACTTGTCGAAGTTCTCACCATCTTCAGGAATTAGACCTGACAAGTCAGATCTTACTAATTCAATGATTCATACTCATGTCAACATCATCAAGAATCTTTGAAAGTAAAAACTCCACATTTGAACCACACAGTAGTCTTGTTTGTATGTATTTGTTTTCTCTCAGATTTTTATGGACTTTCTCAATGAGGTCACTTCCAATTCTAAATACTTCTTAAAAATGAAAAAAAAAAAACCCATTACAACTAGGATCTATTGAAGGAAGGCTGAGGAGTAGATGGATTATTTCCAGACTAAAAAAATAACTTCTGTAATTAATTTTCAATTAAAAGCCAAGCTCAATGTTCACACAAGCCAGCCTTTCTTTTATGGCTTTAACCTCTCTAATTYATACTTTTTAAAAACTTCTTTCTTTTTTTAAAACCATTTAAATCTACTTAGGGTCTGTTATTTCTTCTAATAGCATGAAAAAAATCTGTAAATAATCAGCCTACTAAAAAGGTAAAAGGATTCCTGGAGATGTTTAATTCTTTTTAAAGATTTAACCACAAACTCTACTGGGTTGTCATTAGATTTTAAAATTAGTGTTGTAGCTTTTATGACCGTTTCCTCTTTGGGTATAAATGTCATTCTATAACACTTTATTGAGAAGCAAGTTCTTCCGATTACAGCCCTTGAGCAGAGAAGGAACTCCTGAGCTGCTTATTTCTTTTCAAATAAGCATTTCTATTTTCTCAACGCCACCTCTGCCCCAAGCTAACTACGCCATTTTATGAATCTGAACCTTCAATGGCTTAGCTTTGACTAATAGTCATGGGTTAAGTCAAGCAGCCTACAAGCTTGTGCATTCAGTTGCTGTAAGCTAAGCAACCTAATCCTGCTTCTACATACATAATATCCTTCATGGCAATTGAACTAATATGACACCATCTTTAAGTTGTTGCCCATGTTAAAGAAGAAGGTAAGGGGGTTTGTGTATATGTCTGCTGGGGACAGAACCCATGGCCTTATACAAGCTAAGCATACTTTACCACTCAACAGCATTCTGTAATGCTAAAGAAAAGGTTCTCAATACATGGAATCTGATTTCTCTATATAGCCTAGAGTAGTCTAGACATCTCGTTTGCC
The DNA here is from genome assembly GCA_002335545.1 of Apodemus speciosus. Taxonomy (NCBI): domain Eukaryota; kingdom Metazoa; phylum Chordata; class Mammalia; order Rodentia; family Muridae; genus Apodemus; species Apodemus speciosus. The sequence goes on from BDUI01001184.1 coordinate 107,130, forward strand.
CCGACATTTAAAGATGAACTTACTCATTTTATAATATTTGAAAATATGAAAAGATGTTTTATTTTAGAACCAGAAGTGTTGATTTTTATCCTTCTAAGTCTGGCAAAGGGGGAAGAATAGTGAAGGTATTTAATAGTGAAGAATAGAGTTTAAGAAACAAGATTGCGCTGGGCATTGGTGGCGCACGCCTTTAATCCCAGCACTTGGGAGGCAGAGGCAGGTGGATTTCTGAGTTCGAGGTCAGCC
>BDUI01001184.1:119340-132657 GCA_002335545.1 Apodemus speciosus
TCCCTGGTATATTTATTTTTAAACAAATTAAAATAATTATCAAATCTAATAATAACCTCACTTCAAATATATCTTTAAATTTTGTTCTTAAATTCTGGAAAAAGAAGATATTATACATATTAAAGGGTTGGAAATGTTATTAAGCTGGTTCTCCTGAATTCACACAAATAGCTTATCACAAGCTATATAATTTCGACACATATAAGCACTGTAAGAAAAATTTCCCCCACGCTAAAATTACAATCTCAGGGATCTCTTCCCACAAAACCCATAAACAACATTTTACATATACTATCCCTCTTAAATGCTAACAGGCATGGACATTACAATGCCTAGACCCTTCACTCTCCAGCAGCATAACTAAGGTCACTTGGCTCAAAAATTCAGTTTAGAAGATGAATAGCCTTGGACGACTTCCGCCACAGCATGGTAGTTTCTGCTTCTACTTCAGCCTTCCTGCTACTCCTTCCAGACCTCAACAGCAAGGATTTACCCAACGCCCAGGTCTAAATCTTGTTCTCTTCTCCCATCTCATTTCTCCAGAGAAATGGAATTATTCCAAAGTTGCAGGGAGCCCTGTAATTGTCCAGATCTTAAATCTCCATCTACCTCTGACCTCTGGTCTGAATTGCAGGCTTTTTTATCAGCAGCTGCAGCTGCATTTGGGGCTCTTGCCCTCTAACCAGGTGGAAATACCTTACTCCTGACCTTTGCCTATCTTTCAGCTTGCTGCAGACACACATTCTGGGACATTGCGTCAATTCTATGGTTTGGGGCAGTTACGTAACAGCAGTGAGGAAAAGAACTCAAGCAGCTGCTGAGCAGGATTGCCTTGGGTGGCAAAGCCTGGAGAACATAAGCCAATTGCTATTAGGTAGCTATGGAACAGGATTTGTAATCCCTCTGCAAAAGAGAAAAAAGGCATAGAAATTCATTTGTTATATTCAGAATCCCAAACAATAGAGTGCCTTTACCCCCATTAATTTATTTATTTCAATAGAGTGCTTTTTAAAGGGAAAGAAAAGAAACTGATTGGAGTTTTAGCATTTGCTAAAAATGACAGAATGTTAACATCATTTACACTTACCGTATTAGAAGAAAGGCAAAAGAACAAAGGAACGCAAGAAGCACAGTATATCTGGCATATTTTCTGCCAACCCAGAGAGAAAAAAAATTGAACATATCTTTATGATTTCTTTATTACTGTCCATTACAAATAGTAACTTTTCTTAAACTTCTTTTTTTCCAGAAACTAATGAGATTTTTTTTTACAAAGCAAAAACAGTACACAGAAATAGAGAGAGAAAAAAAGGAAAATCACAGTGTAAAAATTACATCAAGTTGGGCTATAAAACCAAAGCATGATATGAGGCATCATGAAATTAAAAAGAAAAAAGTTATTCATCTTAGTTATGAGATTTTACTTGATTTATAAAGCATCCTGTTTTGAATGACAGAATCCATAATTTAATTCTATAACAATGCAAATGCATAGCAATACCACCTTACTGGAGACTGCTGTTTGTGACACAGAAAGCTTATAAAATACAAAATCTACATTTTTTATCAAAACAATAGATGAGGAGATCATGTAATTTAATATTCATGTTAACTGTGAAATACACTGGTACAAAGGAACACTAAGACCCTCACATATATTTTTTTTTTAAAACTCACTTCAGAACTCAGGGCAATGTATTTACATGCAGAACATTTGATGATAATAAACTTCTAGACACGATTCATTCTCCACAAGCTTTAAAGTTATAGGCTTTAATATTTTAATTGATATGATGGGGGATATAACTGTAGGTTTTGACATTTGGTAACTCTTGTTTTTTATTAGGGTAAAATGGCTTTGGTAAAGCATATACGGCTAGGATGAGGTGTGGTTGCAGAGAGGACTGCCTGCTGTCCTTTAAAAAACAATGACTACAGATTAGAAAGCTTGCCAGGAACATCCATCCCTGGGACTGCTAAGCAGTCTGAGTGGGCCACAAGATACCCTTTCAAAATGAATCCAGCATAACCCAGTACCAACCTTAGCTCTGAAAAGGCAGCCCCCTCATTTTCCACAGCCAACTCAAAGATGGCTCAAGCCGTCTACATTCTTATCTAGAGCACGAGTGTCAGAATTGACATGTATTAGGTAAGTATTAGACCATGTTCTGAAGTACTTAATAAATGTTAGGTGACAACATCCTTTGGCCTAAGAGACTATCCTAAAAACAGAAGCTAGGGCTGGCCAAGACATGTAAATCAATTTTCCTCACCCCTTAACCATGCACGGAGACTTAAAAAAAAATAAGGGAATTAGAGTGAGCTCATTGAGGCTTGCCTCAATTTCACTCCTTTCCTACTTACTTTTAAAACCATATATCTCTCACCTGGTCATCATTATGTTATTAAGTTAGGCAGCTAGCACAATGATTCTATAAGGAAAGTAGTTTTTGCTGAAATAAGTGCTCCCACTCTGATGAGTCTTCCAGTTCCCTCTTTTCCCACCCACTGTCTGGGAAAATGCGACCAAAAAGCAGCAGGGTGAGGGAACAGCTGATGACATCTGTGAACTACATCCGCATCAAAAAGTTGATAACAGATAAAGGAGAAACTTGCAGAGCTTTTATAAAACCTCCAAAATCCAATCTATTGCCTTTCCCGCACCTTTAGGCTTTTCACAAGTGAATAGCAAGCCTTTAACGGAGAAAGAAAAGTAGCATTGTAATGATTCAAATTCTACCTAAGACTTGGAAGTTATGAGAGTCTGTCAGCTAACAGAATACTATGCACTTGTGGGGGAAAAAAACCTATGAAAAGTACTTTTTATGTTCATGAGAGAGCCCTGCCATCTATCAAAATAAGAAAAGGACCCTAGGAAGCTGAAAAAAAAAAAACCCTACCTTCTGTCAGTTCCTGTATCTTTAACAAAAACAGCTGTTTGCAGAATAACTTGCCTCTTCATTATGTTTGGAGTTATGGGGAATGAAGTAGTAGATGAAAATAACCTCTCTCAAATACAAATTTACCTGAATTACCTTTTTCAAAGACACATAGACTTACTGATCTGCACTATCAGCAGCTAAAAAGTAAATGTTCAACACACCATACAGATGATTTGTTCAAGAAGAAAGAGAGTTACTCTGTTTTAATGATCATGTGGTAAATGAAGGAAAAAGTCCTGATCTGTGCTCTCCCACTATACCATATGTATGCTCATAGACGTGGCTTCTCAGAGGATGTCCAAGTGAATAGAGAATTTATCCTTGCCAGGTACCAGGCTGTCTCGTTCCTGCAGGATCCCAGACCTACTGAAATCTAAGAAATATCTGAAAGGGCAGAAGGCGACTCAGCAGCCGCCCAAAGGATGCTTTACCCAGCTATTAGCAGTTACCAGCAAATCTCCACTTTCTTTCTCTTGGAGTTCTGTCTCTCAGCTAACAGGAATAATCTGCATAATTTTCTCCTCCAAATAGCGTATCATCAATCAGTATTGATGTATTGTACCTTAAGTATCCTTAACATGTTGCATATTTATTATAAATTTGAGATGCTGGTAAGAAATCTGGAAAAAATGTTTTAACAAACCTGTTTTTTTTTTTTTTTAAAAAAAAAAAAAGGCTGAAGGCAAAATTAATGAGGCTGAATACAAATCACCAGGGAATGGAGCAGTGAAATGCTCCTCAGGTACAATTAATATCCCCTCTTTATACTATCAGAATCCTGCTTTCCTGAAACAACCCAAAGGCACATTTCTCAGGACAGTCATGGCCTCCAAGCAACTAGCTATCAAGTCCGAATAGGCACGACTCTGGGAAGAAAGTAGCATTTTCCTGCCTATCTTCTTCAAGAGAGCTTTCTAGCTGTGACCTCGGAAGCACGAAGGGAGGATTAGGCTCAACAATTGTCTGTTGTTCTGGAAGAGGCCACTAAGATAAATGGATTCTGAAAACTAAAACATTTTAGGGCTGAACCAGACTTGAAGTAACATCTAGCGTACCCCTTATCTGACTCAGGAAAAAGTGAAGGCCAAGGGGGTGACTGACTGGGTTTATCCTAATTCACAAGCAGCTTAGTAAGAAGCACGAGAGCCAATTTTCTCATTCTCGGTACCCAAAATGGAATCTGTTCAAATGACTATGTGTCTGTAAAGACTGTTCCTGAGGCCTTCTCCCCACCCCGACCCCTTATCTCACCTTTGTGCCTCCAAGTGTATATACTCAGTGCTGCCCTAACACCTATCACTAAATACATCAATAAATTGTTTGCATGCTTCTCTCCTCTGCCAGACTTTGAGTCTCTCAGAGAAGACCTCTAGCTTTCTCATCTTTGAATCCCTCCCACCCCTGGGATGTATCTGTGCCTGGCGGATAGTGGCCACACAAGTCTGCTAACCATTGGGAGGATGAGTTTCTAGAGGGCTGCACTTAAAACTTCTCCTTGCTCCCCTTTCCACTGCCTTTCATGAGATCCCTCTTTTCTCTCCAAGAAAGAGAATAGTCAACACGTGACTGAGTTGAATGAACTATTATTTCATTTAAGTCTAGAAAGTAGTCTGTAAGTTTTCTGCTACGATTATGAATCCCAAGGAATATATGACCACCTTTATAGTAATTTAGTATAACTGAGCCAGAAGTGACATGAATCCTTAAGGCACACAGACATGACCCCCAAAGAGTCTCAAGATCCCCAGAATAGAGACCCCCACTGTGTGACCAACAGGAACAATAAAAAGCCCAGCCACCGATCCATATCTAATCAGCACCTGGCCCGCCCAAGGGGAGCTCTGGATTTCTAGGGTCTGTTGTCTGTTTACGACCAAGTGCTTCTGTACCTGCCCCACCCTTACCCAGAATTTCTCTAAGCGTGCTGTAGGTCAAATTCCCCTAAGCTACTTGGACAAACGCAAAATATGTGGCTTTAGGAAAATCGCAGCAGGCAAACTACTGTATACATCAATTCTTAAGAAATATATTCCACCCAAGCTCAATTTAGTTCCCATTAAAGAAAGATTTTACTTTTGAATAATCACGGGCTTGAATTTCTTCATTGAAAACTTTGAAAGAGTAAATAACAGTAAAAAACTGACTTCTTGTCCACAGGCAAAGCAAACTGACCCCACCCATATCCAGAATCTACTCCTGCTCCTCTGCTCCCTACCAACTAAACATATGGTTTTTACCCCTGCTCTAATCGAATACCTTCAATCATTTTAGATAGAATATTTACTGGCTACTTTGTAAATAACCAACTCCTTGCGAATGAATCAAATCTATTAAAAAAATAGCCAGAATCAAACTAAACTCTGAAGATAAAGACACACATTGGTGCCAAGTTATGAAATTCAGAAGCATTTCTGATGGTAAGTACTCGTAGAAGCTGGCTTTCAGCGTCTTGTGGCAGCTAACATAAAATGCCATTAAATACAGAAAACTTAGTGTATTACCCGCAAAAAAATGCACTTAAAGCCACGCAATCAAACTGCTACTTACTACATAGACTTTGTTACAAAACAATATAAAAGAGTGCCTGTCTCTGCCCAGCAGTAGAATCTACTGTACTACCGCTCCATTCCTCTCTTTGTCTGGACACCCCCTTCAGCATCTAACACTACAATTAGGAAGCTAGGACAAAAAGAACAGCAGCTGCCTGTACCTTTTCTTGGCTTATGCTTTGAATTCTACCTAGGGATGTTAAATTTAACGACTAGAACTAAAAGACTCCTGATTTACTTCGAATTTTAGATAAGCCATCTAAGTAGACATATGCTACATTCAATATTTAATCTGGTAACTTTCTCCGCAACTGTTCTATGCTGTGAACTGAGCTAAATAAAGTCAAACCCTCACAAACCCATTTTCCTCCCTTTACCAAAGGGCCCGAGAAGCTCCGTCTTCCTTACGGGACCAATCAGCCTAGGATCAGCACACCAGTCACCCAGAAGGAATGCTGAGCTCCAGCTTACCTGACCAGCTGCAAGGATCTGAAGGAAGTTGACTGCTGGAGAAGGCAATTTGTTCCCTCCGTAGCTCCTCCCCCCATAAGCATCACACCAATCACTTACCTTGTCAGCACTCCACCTTCTAAGGCACAGAGGCAAGACTACACTTACTTTTTTTTGTATGTTTAAGTGACTGTGCTGCCTGTTGGAGCTCCCTCTTTAGGTTAAGATGAGAAGCAGCATGGGATGTGACAGCCGCTTTATTTATTTATTTTCTGGGGCTGGAGGTGAACTCCGTCCCCAGCAGAGTGCTCTCTCCTCAAGCTACACTCCCAGTGGGACTCCAAACTTATACAACACATATTTGAGCACACAAAATACTGCATGAAATGAGGCATTTATATTTTTTTTTAAGGCTTTTCCGTTTGTGAGCTAGGGAAAGGTTAAACAGGGAGGCCCACTTTCTTTCTTAATCCTGTCTGTGGACTACTACTCATCCATTAATGTCCAGGGAAATGAGAGATTAATGTCAGGTCTCTCTATATATATTCGCATAAAATTTATCCAAGTACCTACACAAAACACAAAATTGGAATAGCGTTTTCTGTCTGTCAAGGCTTGATTATTCATATTAAAACAAAGGAAAGGGCTGGAGAGATGGTTCAGTGGTTAAGAACACTGGCTGCTCTTCCAGAGGACCCAGGCTAAATTCCCAGCAGCCACATGGTGGCTCACAATTACCCCAGTTCTAGGGAATCTCATACCCGCACACTGACATACAAGCAAGCAGAATACTAATGAATATTAAAAAATACAAAGGAATAATAAAAAAAACCAAGGCTGGAAGGATGACTCAGTGGTTAAGAGCCCTAGTTGCTCTTCTAGAGGACATAAGTTCGATTCCTGGGGCCCACGTGGTGACTTACAACCATTTGTAACTGCAGTCCCGGGATCTAACACCCTTTTCAAGCCTCCACAGACACTGCATGCATTTGATGCACAGACATACATACATACAAGCAAAGCACCCCTACACATAAAGTAAGCATACAATGAAAACAAAGTAAAGGGCAAGGCCACGGCTAATTCTAATGGACAAAATAATATATTCCAGGAAATGGCTATAATCAGCTCACACTGCTGAATATAAATATATATCATAGACGTGGCAATCAATTTAGGAATCATTTGCTAGTCACAGTCCTGAAATTATTTTTCTTCACTAGTAATACAGAGTCTTTGAGTAGAATTTAAAAGATTCATATTTAGTAGGTTCCAAGGGAATGAAATTATGCTATGCTGGAGAACTTCATACATCGATGGACATATAACAGAAACACTAAATGACTTAAGTGGAAAGACCCTTGAAAATCCTTTAGTTTAGCATTTGTTAGGACGTGTACTACAGAGCATTGTTCCAAAGCAGCATTATAAAAAAAACAAAAAAACAAAACAAGGAGTCTTGATCTAAATAGTTGGAAGAAATGGTGTAATATATAGCTTTCTCAGGAAAATACACAAGAGTCCCATTTGACTTTCAGCAAAGAAATCTGCTCACTCTCGCTCACTCAATATTTTACAGCATTGTTTAATTAGTAAAAACTACCACATTACGTCAAATGCCCATTATTATCTCTCTATTGAGGGGCTGGTGAAAATACGAATCAAATTCATCTTCCTCATGCTACAGATAAACTGAAGAGCCAACTAGAACTCATGGCAAGGTGTAGGCCAGAGTTGTTTTGTTGTTGTTTGGGTTTTATGTTCATTTTCATTCCTGTCCTAAATCAAAGAAGTGATTTTCTATTGCAATATTTTTTTTGTTGTTTTGTTTTTGCCTAGATGGAGTCTCCTCAAAGCTAACAAGATGGGAATATTTTACTTTGATTGCTACAAAACAGCATTTCACCAGCATTGTCCCAGGCCCAGGCCATTCCTAGGTTTATCAGGAATTCCCCAGAGCCTGCTCTGTGGCTTTCTTTTGTGTGAAGGCTTCCTCAGGGCAGATCTGCAAGTCACTTCTGTCAAACTGGCTTTTCTACACTGGGACTTCTTTCTCCTGGAAGCAATCCAGTTACTCCAGGTTTTCCATGACTTAAGGGTCTCAAGTGAGTTTGAACTGTACTAAAACTCAGGAAGTAGGAAGGTATTTGGCAATTCTCTCGATTCCTATGAGGCTCAGTCACGTGCTATCCTTAAACATTGGGGTTTCCACTTAGCAAAATTAAATTTCCTGCCTCTATGTGAAATGCAAGTTTCAAAAAAAAAAAAGGATTTAATTTAGATAAATATCTTCCAAACATGTAAGAAGAACTGAGAAAAATGTTAATTATCGTTCAGATTTTTACACTTGATCTTAGCTAAAAGGCCGAGAAGAGATTTGTTCAGATTTTTAAGTTAGTTTTGCAAGACTCAGTGTGTTGTCAGTAAGTCTGATAATTATGTCACAAAATTCAGCCACCTATCCATCCACACAAAAGTTGTATAATGAGCACTATGATGACTTACTACTGCATTTTAAAATTAGGGCCATAAAGATAAAAATCAGGTGCTCTTGTGTAAAGATAAACTTTCCTTCAAATAAAGAATTTTAAGAGCACTATATCAAAATGTTTACAGGTTGCTAAGTTTGTAAGAGTGAGATCATGTTACAAATCTCAGAAAGAGACAAATGTATTCACATGACAACTAGCATTTTCCTCACACTCCTACTTCCAATTAATGGCAAAAATGTAATTTCCAAACAGGAAGTCTTGCTTGGTGACACGGGCCACCTCTAAAACTCTTTGGCAGCATGAACTAAGTCACACTTTCTTAATCATTTCATATATATTTATCTATATCCACAGTAGTCTAAATCCATTATTTAAGATTTATTTAGAATGTAACCTCTAGAGTCAAGACAGTTTGGAGTGTCATGCAATTTCAAAATAAAACTCCAAATCCCAAGTGAACGATATTGAAATAAAGTAGTATTTTTAGCAAAATGTGTCTGAATTTCATCTAAAACTTAGGTCAATTTTCTTCTATGTTATCTTCTATGTTCTGTAAGAAAAGAACTGATTCTGTCTTGCCTTAACATCCACTAACTTTCCTCAATTTCTTACAAATTCATAGATACCTGTTTCAGAGATATAAAGTGAATCATCAAAAAGTCCTAAAGACCACTGCCATAACTTTTTGAAGTGTGTTTTAAAATGATCCCCTTCAAGCCTCGTTCAGTAAATAGAGTCATCTCATTAAATTCACCTTCTGCCTTTGGTGCTTTTAATATTTGACAGTGATGAAATTGTTCCTACCAGTCAAAGACCTAAATCAGGGCATCTACAAACAATGTAACTAGAACATGGATTAGTTTAAGTAAAATAGAGAGATTAAGGAAGGTTTCATGTTTTAAAATAAATCAATCCTTCAGCCATAAATGCCTCATGCTCTTACAGAGAAGAAGTTGAAATACCATCATTGCCAAAAGATGTGTATCTCCAAATCCCAAACAAGGGGAAAAATTAAGCAAAGCAAAGAACAGAGAGAATTAATTAGCTGTATTTAAAATACATCAGTTTTATTTCCAAAGTAACTTAAAAAGCTGGAAGATTTATAGACGGACTGGTATACTTGTAAAGATGTGGTACTTTTTACAATGTGAAAACTATATTCAGCACAGAAAGGTGTCACCATGCTATAGTGCAATCTAATTTCTACTTTATTGATTGGAGTCCTCAATTTGGGATAGAACAATAAAAATAAAACAAATCTACCCTAGGTATATTGTGTCTTCCTTGTCAACCAGGTTAACGTTTAGAAAATGGGACTTTCAAAATCCTTAAATGAGTTCATCTCTTTATACTTTCTATATAAGGCAAGTCAAATTCCAGTCTAGAAAATATTTCATAAAGCCAATAAAGTAAAATAAGTCAGGTCTCACACATGGACTGCTCAACTAAAGGTAATTGAAGCATTTTTTTTTATCTTACCCCATTTCACGTTTTGCAGTGAGCTTTTTACATACTAGATTCTATAAGGACAGGGGAGTGCTGAAGTATTCGTACTATCAGTAAGGATGCCGGAGGAGACTTGTACATACAGTTTTAGCTTAGGTAACTTGCCATGTGACTACTGTTAACACACATTTAGGTTTTCTACTAATCCCATCACAACAAAAAGTCATTTGAAGAATTTATAGGATGGTGTGAACTAGTTTAATTTTGGGGAGTCAGTGTCTTACCATATAGCCCAGCCTGGCTTCAAGTGAAACTCCAGACCTTCCTGCCTTAGCATTGGAGTATTGGGATTACAAATGTGTGTGCCCCACCTAGTTGGTTTGCATTTTTTCATGGTGTATCCACCTTGATACTGGTGGCTGCCTTCATTGTGTGTTTACCACACATTGGTCAAAGTGTTATAAATGCATTATTTCATTGACTCTTCCTAATGGAGAGAACTGAAATATAAAAGGAAGGAAGTGCCCAGCCTGACAGAGATAATGAGGGAATAGAGTGTGGACTTCAGCCTAGGTGCTTTATTCTACTCACAGGTCACATTGTAAAAACCAAGACACCTTATTGCCTTCTAATACTTTGGTAGAGCTAAACTGAGGATAGTTTAATAGATAATTCCAAACAGCTCCACTAGCTGAATCTCCACATTCCTTCTAGCAAGGACTGGATATTAATTGATATTAGTTATAGCCAGAAACTATTTAATATACAAATATATGTAGTGTGAGAGATAGTTTATTAAGTACATATATTTTTAGCGTGACTATAAAATAAATAGACAAGGTAACTGAATGTTAAATATGGTCTTTCTGGGATGTCTCWGTGCTTAATAGTACCTGCTGTCATGCTTGACAACCATATTTTGATCTCTGGCACTCACACTATAGGAGAGAACTGACTCAGGTAAGTTGTATTATGACTCTCACAGGCACATTGTAGCACACATGTGCACAAGGACATACATATACATTAATGTAATTAGAATGTAGTTTTCATACAGTGCAGTAAATATCGGCATGCAAGTCTTCCTATAGTATGTTGTCTTGTGTCTTTTTGTATATGGCTTGTCTTTGGTGTGTTGAGAGGTCTTTTTACTGCATTCAATCACGGCTGCCCTCATGCACACACACTGCTGCCACGAGTTTATTTCTCCTTCTTGCTCTCCTCACAGCACTTGAACTGGATGAGATGTGATCTCAAGGAAATATTAATTTGTGTATCTGATGACAAAGAATGCCGAACAATTTTTTCAAATAATTCCTTTTTTTGAGAAACGGATCATGATGGGTGGGGAAGGAAGAAATTGAAAAGGGAGGGGCAGAGGGAAACAAGAGAGTGTAAGGGAGTATAGGTGACCCGGAAGCAGATGGAAGGACTATCTGTGGGAGCAAAGGGGGTCAGTGGGGAGATGGAGAATAGAAGAGGGCAGAGGGAGAAAGCAAAGAAAAAGCATAATGGTACATATTTGTGAAAATGTCATATTTATTCATTTATTCATGTTTATTCTATAACCTATATAATCTCTTTCAAAGCATGCACTCCAGGTTCAGAAAAAAAAAGATTCTGTCTCAAAATTGAGGTGGAAAATGGTAGAGGAAGACATTGGACATCAACTTCTGGCCTCCACATGCACATGTGTGTACACATCCAAAACACACACACACACACACACACACACACACACACACAAGCACACATAGAGGTTTAAAAGAGAGGGGGGCATGAAAACATGCAGCAACTAGCCAGTCACTGAAACAAAATAGAAAGTCTTTTATCTGTCAGGAAGTGGAATGATCCTTTCTACACAAGTTTCAGGCTTCTGCTGGCTTATTTGGGAGAAACAATGTTAAATTTTCAGGAGTTAGGTCAAGGGAGCTTGAGCCCTGGACACTAAGACCCAGCAAAAGGAAGAGCTCAATAAAAACCTCCCAAGATAACCAGTGGAGAAAGAGTGGCATTTTGTGACCATTCTTATCACTCTACTGGAAGAAGCTGAAACGCAGTGTTTCCAGGCTGGAGCAGGCTTTCTGATCGTAAGGGTTTGAGTGCTGTAGTTCCAACATTATCACAAAGAGAGAAAGTTTGGAGAAAAACTCCAAAAGCGACAAAAGCTCAACCTCGTTTTGAACGGTATGGTACAGATGGCTCTCCTGCCATGTTTCATTCCTCTCAGAACAGAGGCAAATGACCACTCAGACACAGTACGTGCGTACCATTTCATGAGAGCCTTCCCCACTGAAATCTCAGTCCCATAGACGTCGCGATTTTCACATATAAGTAAGTGGCTACATCATGTAAATATATCAGTAATGTACAGATCTCAACGCTTCAATTTGTCCTTTAGTTCTTTTCCACAACTTTTAAGACATAAAGTGCTATAGATATTTGCTAATGACAAGACTCTAGATCATGTAAGTAGGCAGAACAACTGACTACATAGAATGACAAGCATACTTTTAGAGATAGTATGACAGCAAAAAACACAATAACAATCACAAATTCAGTGTTATGAGGATCAACCATTTAGAATAGAACTAATTACTTTGGTTTGGATCTGCAATATTCATGAAAGGGTCACCAGTGAAAACTTGCTATCCAGATGGCAATCTACAAGGAGGTGCTATAAACTTTGATATCTGGCCCAATTCTGATCATTTGGAATATTGACTATAAGTTCAATCAATCAGTTTCCCTCTCTCTATCTAGCTTTCTCTTTATCTCCTGTCATATCTACCTACCTACCCGTGTGTCTGTCTGTCTATCTGTCTATCTATCTATCTATCTATCTATCTATCTATCTATCTATCTATCTATCTATCTATCATCTATCTACCTATCTTTTCTTCTAGGCTAACAAAAGATGGGCAGCTTTCCTTTACCAAAAACTTTCCAATCACAGGACTTAACAGATCTCAGGACAGATAGCAGACAAAAGCCTCTGAAACTGTAGATAAAATACATGCTTTCTTCTTTTCTGGTATTTTGTCATAGCAAGTGAAACATGACTAGCAGACTAGTCATACTCCAAGCAGAGTTTTCCTAAACAAAGAAGAAATGCATTTTGATATGAATGCAGATTCTCCTGGAAAGAAAACTAAAGTGGAATCCAAGTACACTAGATTTGTATTTCACGGTCTGTTAATTAACATTTCTACAAGTAATTCCTAATCCCATATACTGTATAGGTTCCTTGAAAGACTATAGGGACTGGGGTAAGATTTATTATATTTTGGAAATAAAATAATACCATATCTGAAAATGTATTATTATTTTTAATAAAATTAAAATACTTGCTTACAATTAACCAAAAATAGTTAAACGTTTATAGCTATTTGAATCATTTTTGCTCTCTATTGGAAGTAATGCATTATACTGTACTTA
>BDUI01001184.1:140791-153981 GCA_002335545.1 Apodemus speciosus
AAGGGGATAGCATCTAGAATGTAAATAAAGAAAATATCCAATAAAAAAAAAACAAAACGTGGGTTACAAAAACAGCTCTCCAGTAGAGCTGGTAGCTAGCAGGCATTCAGACTTTCATTTCCATTCTCAGCTATGCAAAAAGGCAACAACACATTCTGTACATTTTTGTATGTAGAAGATTTAGAATATCACTACTATGTAGTTTGTCAGCAAATTGTGGATGGCACACAAGATATACCTTGGTTTGGAGAGCATGTTGTATTTAACACAGTTATATTACTATGGGCTCTATACTTTTAAATTTAGGGACAATTTTCACAACCTGGGAACCACCCTACTGTCTACGCTTACCCAGAAGAATATGGGCAGGAGCAAAGGTTAATTTTCATACCAACTTTGAGTGTGTTAAAAAATCAATTTCAGCAGGAAAAATCATTTATGATAGAAAACGTCCACTTGAAGGAATATATAAATTTAATAAATGCTTCTGACAAAGTCATAGCTGAAAAACTATTTCTAATGATGTATCCTATAGCCATATGGTCTTTAACCAAATAACAGATTACTCATGGAAGTAAATAATACTGCACAAATATATCGTAAACTGTGTAAACGATTTAGTCGATTTCTACTGACCGTGTGGTTGATTTCAGATAGGGGAGATCATATAGAAAATAAAACATTGACAAAAATGGGATCATTTCCGACTTTTTAAAGAGAGCAACACCAAGACAACAAAAAGCAGAACTTAAATACATGTATAGTTACATCTGGCAGTAAACTTGACCTTGGGTAAAGTAACTGTCAGTACAGGAATAAAACCCCTGAAATACAGCAGGCATGCTGGCCACTCCTTCAATCCCAGCACTCAGGAGGCAGAGACTGGATTTCTGAGTTCCAGAACAGCCTGGAATACACAGAAAGAACCTCTCTAAAATTAATTAACCATTTAATCAAATGAATTAATAATCATAAAAGAAAAACCAAACAATGCCAAAACATCGAAGAGGATTACAAACCCAGATTATACAACACAAATAGCTAAAACAAATTTTAAAAATCCAAACATTGATTATATAGTTCAATACATACAGGAAAATGAACAGATAATGACACCAGACATCTATGATTCCTCTGAAACATCTAAGTCTGTAAGATGAAGATCAAATGACATGGGATTTAGAGAAAGAGAGTTACTTTATGGATGGTACAGGCAGAAAGTTTATCTCTTGAGGGAAAATGAGCACTCAGTAAATGTTACCCGGGGTACAAAGCAATGTTCCAAAAAAGAAAAAAACCCTACCTCCAAGTTTCAAATGTATATAACTCACCTGGTAGCCACAGTTCACAAAAATATGGTTTAGAAAAGGACAGTATTTTCAGCGACATCATATAGCTATGCTAACAGAAATAAAATTATTTCTATATTGCCCGAACATGGAAGAATTTCTTCATAACTGAGGAGCTGACATACAATACACAGTTTAATTTCATATTTTCATGTGTCTTCTTTCACATGGGCATGGTATAATCAAAATTGCAATTAGCAAATACATTCCTGGCCCTATCCTGAGTTATATATCACCAGGTGCCCAATTACAATTTGGCTTCAAGGTGGGAGAGAAATGACTTTGAACTATGGTCCTATAAAACAACATTTTAAGTAAAGTTAATTAGAGTTCCAAGTTTTTTTTAATCCATTCTGAGGTTAAATAGCTACTATAATATTCCCAGGTGATTGGTGACAGATTTCACCAGGTAGTTGGTGCACTTTACTAGTAAGTACATAACAATATCAGAGAGTCTTATGAAAAATCAACCACCAATCTGGTTAACTAATCCAACAATGCAGGGTTTGGGAAAAAGAATGGACAGAGACAGCTCAGTGTTCTGGTGCTTGGAAATTGAGAAAACTACCAGCGTAATGTTAGATAAGATTGTAAATAACGGTATCTCCTTTCTGCTCTCCATTTTAGAACAAACAGTCTAAATGATTAACAATAAGGTAAGAGTATTACGCATTATTGTTCATAGCAGTAATCTCAGCACTTGGGAGACTGAGTCAAGAGAACTGTCGAGTATTAGAGACTAGTCTTGGCTGTTTCTAAGATCCTGTCTTAACACATAACCCCAGAAAAAGAACTAAGCATGAAGCATAAACTTTAATTTAAATTCCCCTTTGATATTTTCTCCATTTTTCTTCTCAATTGTAATAAAGACTCAACTCATCAAGCTCTTCTGACTTTGTAGTGATCTTGGGAATTAACTTTCTCTTACTAATTATTCAGTTTCCTCATGTATAAATGGTAAAGGTTTTTAATTGAATAGTCTTTCAACAGCCAAAATTCCTCATTGCCTAGTTTTGTTTTAAATTCTATGGACACAAAACTTCTTTAAACTAATTATCTGAACTAAGGCTAAGCCTTTGGGAACCAGTTGAGGAAATTTAAGTCAAGTCCCTTCCTTAGGAGCTCTGCTTAGTGCTCATTCTCTGGCTTGGGCAATTGTGTAATGAGTGCGCTGTAAGCTGCWAACACYTAGGAGAATCTGCTAAAGAGTATACAGGGAACACCTCTATTATTTTTGCAACTTCTCTCTAAATCTAAATTTATTTCAAACAAAAAGTTTAAAGAAGCTGAGGATGCTTGGGTGCTAATCAAGAATCCATTTTTCATTCAAATGAGATTTTAAAAATATTCAGCAAAAGATTATATAAATAAAGGTGTATTCCTTGTTAAGGGCAATATCCAAGGTATTTTTAAGGAAAACATTATTTTTCATGACTCTCAGACAGGCTTTATAGTACAAGCAAACAACTCTGCCGGAGTTCATAAATGGTACTATATTTTGTATAATCCTTAGGATTATCGTAAGAGTCTGGCACGCTGTACCAACAAACATGCATGAGTAACTATACAGTCAAAATAGTCTTTTTCTGTGTGGGGCTGGAGATCAGACTCAGGGCCTTGACTATGCTGGGCAAACAACCACTGTGCTACAGCCTCAGCTCCCAAATACTTAAGTTTTAAGCTACTGAGAACTGCTCTGATTAGTGGCCCAAAATATAGAACATATGAATCCTAGAGCCAATTACTATCTGCAAGCATATTTATATTTATATATAACATGTTTTATTTGACATAGTATCATTGTGCTTAAAGTTGGCTGACATTATTTAGAGGTCCTTTATGTACATTACTCTCCCAGTTCCTGTCAAGTAAGAATATATATGGATTAACATAATTGTCCTCTGACTATGACTGCTCTTATGGCTTAACCAGCAAGCAGTTGTTACAAAACCACCCACAGTACTGATTATGACAAGTAGATATGATTGCTGTCAATGTGCTATAATGCAATGCTTGTTGCATTTATGTATTTGCAGTATAGCAGGTAGATGATCAAGAATATAGTGGGAGGATCAAGATATGCCTGATATTTTTGACGCAGAGTATGCAGGTGGCTATGAAAACCATCACAAACATACGATCTTTGTTAAATCTACAGGTCATTGATTCGACATGCCAATCTAAATCAATGACACCATGTAATACTAAGGAGTCAGTATAGAATGGGTTAATCAATGTCACAGGGAAGTCTGAAATGAATGTACTAAGAAGACAAGGTAACTTGAGTCAAACACAACTGCATAATAACAAGACACAAGACTTTCCTGTGAAGCTGAGAATTGGTTTACAGGCATCACAAACTAGATTGCTGTCTGAAAATGGTGCAGTGTTCACATAGTTATCAGTGCAGCCCTTTAGCACAATGCACATTCAATGCATTCTGATCACCCTTCCTATTTTCATCACCTCCCCTCATTATGAGAGGCCAACAGGACAGTGTCTATTGTGCCTATAATGTAGGCAAAGAAGCATCATCTCTTTGAATAGCTAATACTAATGGAACATACACACACATACCCACACATGCATGCACACATGACATGCATGTACACACATATTCACACTCATGTATGTGTGACTCAAAAAAAAAGAAACAACCCACAGCCTACGTGTCATCAAATGACTGCTTAGTTAACCACTGATGAAAAAAACAGTACACAGATAAACTCAATGGTGCTTCAATTATACAAATTCAAGAAGAACAACAAATGTGTCGGCAATAATTAAGGCATGTTCTCTGTGTTTTGTGCATATGATAGGAGTACAATCAGCATAGGTCAATTACCCTGATCTCAGGATAACTTTCATGCATATCTTGAATAAGAGACAATGCAAAAAAACAATCAAAGCTTTTATGCAGACATGAGACTCTGATGAATGTAAATGGCAAAGTAAATAATTGTATAAAAGGATTTGTATATTTGAAATATTCAATTTCATGAAAAGAAATTAAAACTGTAAGAATTATGTAAATCATTTTATTTAGTCTGACTGGTCATCAAGCTATGAACACAATGCCTGAATTTAAGAGCAATGGATCCAGAAGAGAATACAGCATATGAAAATAATTAAGCAATTTACTCTTATTATTGTCCTCAATGTGTTTTCTTTATAGTAAGCATTCTTTTGCCTTTAATAGAGACACTGACCTGAAGTCTATAAAAGATTATAGACATGTGTATCTCCCTTATTCTTTGATGCCTAGAAAGACAGAATCTTTAGATGGTGATGAATTCCCTATCATACACTAAACCACAGAACATTGATATATGTAAATTGTAGAACTAAAGTCACCTTCATCACAATGGCTATGAGCACATGAGCTTGCAGCATTAAGTCATAAAGTCTACCTAAATGAAACCCTTTTTAATAGCTCCTAAAACAAACACTCCATTAATTGTAAGAAGTTAACCTTACATTTGACTCACTTTGTACTTATACTTTTTGTTTCTTGTTTTGTGTTGTCTCTTTGGAATCTCCACAGACATTGTGAAAGCCAGGTAGTGAAGGTATTATGTATCTATTAAAGACAAAGTAACTCAAGGTTTGAGAAACAAAGGAGCTGAAAGATCAGATTAGTGGGGCTGGAACTATATTCCAGATCTCCAGAAGCAAGATGATAAAGGATCTAGTGCAACGCTTGGACTTGCATGTGCTCTGGGTGAAAGATGCCACAAGTTAACTAGCTTAGTCCCTCAATGCACAACCTAGTTCTGTCCCAATAAACTGAAATGAATACACAAAAAACGAGTGTAACTACAGCATGAAGCAAACAATGAAGAAATCTCTTTTCTGAGAGAAGATCTCACTATCTTGCTCTAGCTGGCCTGAAACTTGCTATGTAGGCCAGGCTGGCTTTGAACTTAACATAGAATCACCTGCTTCTGCCCATTGATTTCTGGGATGAAAAGTGTTGTGCCATTAGGGCTAGCCAAAAAACAAAACAAAACAAAACAAAACAAAACAAAACAAAAAAAAAACCTTTTGAGTTATTAGATCTGCTTCAAATAAAAGCACTTCAGAGTTTTTCAATGTTAGTACTGTCCTTTGTTTTACCATAATGAGATGCCATAATTGGAATGGTCCACAACAAAAACTAGCAACCAAGGAATAAGCAAAACTACATACATGGTTTTAAGCTGAACATCCCTAATTTGAAAAACTAAAAAGTTACAAAATCCAATGTTCTGAGCGCCAATATAGCGTTATAATTGCACAATACCATACATAGCCTCATTTTGCATTCAAACAATAGATGAATTAAAACACCACATGAAAATGACCTATGGGTCTTGAATAGATTATATACGAAATATAAATGAATTTCCCGTTTGAAATTGGGTCCCATCCCAAGGTTATCTCATCATGTACATGAAAATAACCCCAAATCTGAAGAACTCTGTGAAGCACTTCTGGTCCCAATCATAAGAATCATTCATAGCAAGGTGTTTGAAAATGTATTCTGAAGAAAGCAACACACAAAGAATGCACCTCTAATAGCCAACACAGCAGCAAGCAATGACAATGTTAGTGGGGTGAAGTTGATCATTATGATAGTCACATAATATCATGAAATTTCTAAAAATTCTTGCTAAATCTATTTCACTGGCCTGTAATTTCAAAATCCATTTCAGATTCACCAGAGCAAATCTATTTATTAAACCAAGAATCCACTCACATTTTTTTTTTTGCTTCACTGGTGCAATTTGCATATTCTTTTCCTTACATTAAATAAAACATGAAAACATTGAACAAAACATGAAAATGAATACATTCTCATGGTACATGATCATTTATGTCCTCCTGTATATAGCACCTCAGCTGCCCTCTATTTTGCTATTCTTAAGCTTGAGAACCATGGTAGTAAGATTTTCTTGATACTTACAAATTACAAGTTTTCAGTTGTGTGTTTGAGAAGAGACATTAGTGAGGTTAGTTTTATAACAATATGCCTAATCTCATGAACAGTGAGGTTTTAATGTACATGCTCTGTCTGACTGGTGACTGGTCTTATATGACATTTTTCTCTTACTAATATGCAAAATAAGCTATATATACATATATGTATAATGTAATTCATCACAGGGTTTTTTTTTCTCTGTTGCATCAGAATTTTGGTCATTGCATTGAAAATCATAATTCTATGAGCTGGAGAGACAGCTCGGTGATTAAGAACACTTGTTGCTCTTGTAGGGTATCTAGGTTTTATTTCAAGACTCTACATGGTGGTTCGCAAGCATCAATAACTCCAGTTCTGGGGAATCACATGCCTTCTTCTGTCCTCCAGTGGGTACCAAGCATGCACATGTTGTACATATACACAGGCAGGCAAAACATTCATAGATAAAACAAAATGAATAATCCTAATAATTTTTTAAAGTCTAATTTCTATATAGAAATTAAAATCCTATGAGATGGTAAATTAGCCAGGTTGGTGGTTAAATACCTGCAAGCCCAGTACTCAGAAGGTAAGTTACAGACCAGACAGAGATACATATAGAGAACCTGTTTAAACTCCAGCAAGTTTACAATACCTCAGTCCTACAAAAATTCATGAGTTTTCGTTTTACAAGTATATCTATCTTGACAAGTTGACTTTAGTATAATGTGCCTTCAACTGGCTTAATTTAGCACACAGAAAAGGGTATGCCTTGTCTTAAACCAAATGATAATTTTACAATACTATTATTATTTTTACTCTCTTCTAGCACATCTTCTTTTCAAATGTCTAGAAATCAACACATTGAAGCAATTATGTGCATACACATGGCACTCACCTTTAGTGAATCAAAACAGGCCACCACTCGGCCATTTTCCACATGGCAAACTCTTGGCGGATGGGCAAACCTGCACTCTGCGTCAGCTCGAGAGCAAGTTCCTCTCTGAAATTCTCTACAAACTTCTAAAGTCAGCCACTTGGTATCACGGATTAGAGCTACATTGACAGGTGTCATACTGAGAGCAAACTGGCAATCCAGTGCACCCTCTTCAGAGAATAATACGACTGCAGATGGTTCAAGGAATCTAAAGGAATCAGAACCAAATAAGAAGTAAGAGCAGGTTGCTTTGGTGGAGCATTTGTTAGCACTTAGGTTCTCACTAAAGTCAAGTCTGATCTGGTCAAAGACTAAAAGCCACTTAGTAAGTCAACATTGCATCAGAATAACCAAAAATCAAACTAGAGACCAAGTCCTAAGAAGGCAACTAGAAAGGTTAAGATACTGAATGCTATATTTTGTTCCTTTGCTGAATTTGCTTCAAATAACTGGCAGACGTTCAAAAGAATCCTATGCTGTCTAGTTGATGGTTTCAATTATTCTTACAAAAAGCATATGTTGCTGGCTGCCCTGCAATTTGTGGATGGTCTCCGACCAAGGAGAGAAAAGTCTATCTCCCCAACTCTTTACTCTGAAGATTAAGGTTGGGAGGATGTTACAACCTAAAAATATAGTTTTGCAAAATCAAGGGGAGGAAAAAATGACTAAGAAAACTGAGAACGAGAGAAAAAAATAAATGGGCAAGTTGCTGAGAGTGAACTACAAGCAAGGCAGGTTTGGTAGGGGTAGGAGTGGGAAGGGTATGTGAGAGGGCTTGGAAAGAGAGCTCTAGAGGAGAATCCAAGCAGCAGAGTTTTCAGAAAAGGCACTTTTCAGAACCTGTAAGAAAAAAATAAACGAAATTAGCTAAGCCACTACAATGCTTCCTTTCACACTCTAGATTCTGAAAGAAAAGTATCTAGCCTCTGCAAAACAGGAAGCAGCTACACACCGACACTGCAACTTAGTACAGGCAGCTAGAATCAATAAAAGGGCACTTCCCAGTATAGTGCAAAACGGGGCAACATTCCAGTCTCTTAAAAATGATTGTCGACTTTTGATACATTCAGAGTATCCTGCATTTTGGTGTCCACTATGCAGAAAATATCATGGCAACCCCTTACACATTCAATTTACTTGAGTGTCTCTGGTTTTTAGAGGCACCAGGAATCTGTCTTTAAACTAATCTTATCATGGGATTGCAGCCTCTATTGTTTGTCCTCAGACCAGAACACAGGAATGTATGCATGGAAAACATATATGAAACATTCATGACACAAGTAGCTGGAGACTCACTTCCTATGAAGTGAAATGGGGGATGGAAATATAAAATGTGCTTTCAATTTGAGAAAATTCCTCGAGCAGTTAGGACTGTTGTTCCTGGATATATTTCCCGGGCTGTTTATTAGTTTTTATGAAAGGAAGATTTCAACACACACAGGTAGGTGAGATAGAAAGCGCTGTTGAAGCAATATGTCAGGTATTATGCAGCTTGAAGATCTGCAGTTAGCTCAGTGTCAACCAGCGACAGTGGCAAGCAACTCAGCTGAAAAGATGCATGCAAAGTTAATTTGCCAATGATATGCCATGCATGCAACTTGAAGTAACAGCAAAACAGAAGTCAGCTCCAAGTAGCCAAATAAAGTAACTACCTTGTTAATGGCATCCAAAGTGAACTTCAAACTCTTGAAAATCTTTCACTTATTTTTTTTTAACACAATCAACCCCTTACTGTCCGTCTTTTCCATAGTCCAGAGGAGATTCAACATCACTGGACTGTTCAGTTACCATCAGGAAATTAAATGCCTAGTCAATGTAATTAAGGTTATCTAGTCAATGGCAAGCCATGTTTTTTTTTCCCCTGACTTCCTTCAGAGAAAAGTTTTTTAAAATGTGTCGTAAACAACTTCGTTTTCTTACAGCTTACTGAACTAAGTTGGCATTTGCCTAAAGACTTGGGATCACTGATGACTTAGGAAGTATTACATTTTTCTCTTGGGAACAAACTCTAGTCCCCTCTGGAAAATTTAATAGCTAACTGGGAAAGAGAATAACAATTAATTACTCAATAATGGGCCTGGGGCATAGTGTGGGCTTTTAACAGAAGCTCCAGGACTACTCTCACTTCTCTGGCATCCCCTTCGCATTATGTTACACGTACAACACGTACATGTTCTAAAGGTTTAAAGTTGTCAGGCAAATGGAGAAAAGATGGTGCAGTGCTTATGACAAACATAGCATGTTAGTGTTACATGACCTAGCAATTCAATGCCTCAGTGTATTATTGGGGAAAAAAAAGCTTGAAATTCTGGCAATGTTTACAGAAATATTATTTACAAATCCTGGAACTCTATGTCAACCATGTTGGCACTGAACTCACAAAGATCTGCCTGCCAGTGCCTCCAGAAATGTTGGGATAGTGGTGTGCTACCACACCTGACAAATTGTGCACTTATAAATGAATAAACTGGACAGTATGTGAAATATTGCCTAATAAGGCCGTAACTTGTTTTTATTTTTGAAGTGTAAAGAGGTACAGTAACAGCTGCAACAACTAAAATATATAAAGGAAAAGAAAGCAACTCTACAGAGTAATGGGATCAGCTACTGCATGCTTTATTGCATCCACCTTGGACATTACATCTCAGCACTGTTGTTTAATCTCCAAGAGTAAATCCAGCTCGCATATTCCAAATGGCTTAGAATATTATAGAAAGTACACTGCAAGAGTGTGCTCTGGAGTGTGCAAGTTTACATTCACATTTAATCCTGCAACTAAATCACATATGTGAAAGAAAAACAACCACCAAAAAAGAGGAATATTTATAAGGGTCAAGGATTTACTCTGAACATAAACAGCAAAGATCTGGAGAAAGACTTTTCTAGAGGTCTATCATGTAGAAACACAGATATGGATTATAAGTTTTAATTTTGAACTTACACAAAATAAAAAATGCAACAGGAACTGGCCTCTATGCCTGCATTCATGGAACATCAGGAGTGGGTGGGTGAACAGTTTTTTGGTTTTTTTTTTTCCTATGACCTTGGATGGGACCCTGGCCAATTCCTTGATATGGTTCTAGCCAATACATGTCTTCCTTTCTTCAGGGTGAAAATATTTGGGGACCTGTCTCAGAAGAAATGAGGTGCAACAACAAAAGGAGCTGGCGAGAATCTGAAGGTCTCTCATGCAGCTGTACTTGAAAGACTATGCACCAAAGATAGGTTTTTCTTACATTAAGATCACCTAGTTTGGGTGACAGTAAAACTTTATTTAGCCTTGCTGCTTTATATTTGAGCAACAGGAAGAGTTTGGCCTTTTCTGATTTAGAATCGTCCAATACAGAGCATGAAATTAGTGTGTTTGTTTGTTCTTTTCTGTATTATAGTTTCCACATACTAGGACTGCATTGATCTTTGAATCTCTCAGAAAAGACTGCAGGTTTGAGTTGTTGGATTTGTTCTGAAGTGCTGAGAATGGAACCCTAGGACATTCTCATGCTATCTCAAAATACTCTAAGCCATGAGTGATAGCTGAAATATTCTGATGAAAGAAATGAAACTCATAAAGTTAAACCTCTTGTTTGACATTATGAAGCCGTGCGTAGTGAAGCCATGACTTAAGGCAATATCTTCTGATTCCAGGCCTTCTGCACAGATCTTGACAGAAGGCATTTATCTCCCCCTGGGAATCTCAAGAGAGGAGAGCTAGTCATTTTGTGGTGTGGCTATGCTTCATCCACAGCATTCCATTCTTGCCTGGTGTGTATCATCCCTTTCAGAATATCCCCAAGTTGTGCTGAACCAACATGTACCAGTATCTGCTATGTGCCAGGCACGGTTGAGGATACTGATAAGATCTCTGGCTTTGTGGAATTTCTTATGTTCATTTAGATAAAGAACTAATTTAAGATCCAGAGAACTGGAAAGATTATATTAGAGAGTTGGTGAACAGCTGGAAGTAGACATGAAGTATTATGAATTCAACACAAGTTTCTAATTCACCATGAATGGAACACCAGGTACTATGACTTAATTAATACTCTTAAATCCACTCTTAAACACTTGCACCGAAATGAGTCATGAAGAGAAAGACTGAGGAATTATTCACACTAAGATTTATTGCTGCCTAGATTCCTCCTGGAGAGGATTCTATTGCTCTCATCTTACAGATGGGAAAATGGAGGCGAGGAAGGTTAAACAACTTGCATAACTTCACAGAGCTAAGTAGGTTATAGAGCTGCGGTTCAAGCCAGGCAGTCTGAGGCCATAATCAGCCTTTTAAAACCATATCAAAACACTGGGTCATTCTGATGGCTAAGATCACTTTTTTACCGTTATTCTAGCTGTCTGCACGACGTAACTTTGCTCTGTCCAACTCCTCGATTGTAAAGAATATGGCTTCCCAGTTTTGTGCCTTTTATTTTGTCATCAGAATCTCAAGTATTGTTGTGCTTCTAAGGACTCATAGTTGGAAGGATACTAAGGTGGCACGGTAATTTAATAGTCTATCAGCTGTACCTTGCTAGGAAGGAACTTCATCACTACCTTCTGAGAATCAGACTTCTGTCTACCTCTAGGTTTTGAAAGCAATGGAATAGTGAATTTGAGTATTTTCTCACAACTATAAACTTCAAAATAATGCTCATGCATAAGACTGCCAGATAAAATATAAGGAGAGTATAAAATCTTAGTGCATATACAACAAACTCACCAGTAAGTACATCTTTTGAAAAAGTACAGTGTTTTAAGGAATCCTTTAATTTTTCATAAAAAAAACTCTCTCTCCCTCCCAACTTGCCCCACAAAGTAGGCAGAACTATGTTCTGCTGATCTGATAGAAACAGGAGGTTATTCCAGAGGAGTACAAACTCACTACCAACAGGCACTATTGTCTTATTTGCCCACATTCTTCTAATCTACTCCTTTTCTCCACTGTTTCTCCAAGTCACTTCACAAAATAGAAGCTTGGCCAAAGCCTAGTATTTTCAACGCCCACAAAGATGCAATGGCTGAGGAAGCACTCCTTAAATTACTTTTATAGGGCTCCGGAATGAACAATGAATACAATGTTTGATTTCTTTCCATTTTAAGTTTCCCCTTAACATCTGTATTACCTCTGAATTTCTTGTGGCCATTTATTTTGGCTTTACAAATCTCCAACACACCTGCCATACCCTGCTTGCATTGGCAAGCTGACAAGATTTAAAAAGCCTTCACAGTTTCAAATTTGCTTCAGGTCCTTTGTTTTGCTTAATGGCTCTATAGTGGACCCTTTAGGGCATATGGGAAATGCCTATTGAGGCAGGCAGATGGAGACCACGATTTCACAAGTATCCTAGAGAACACTTGAGTCTTCTGTTCAGAGAAAGGAGACCATAAAAGGAAGGATACTTCACCCATCTGAAGAATAATTTCAAAGATTTTTTTCAACCTTTGTTGAAGTTTTCCACAGTAGGCCTAGGTTAACAAAAATCACATACCCTTTTCCCCCCAAAGAGCAGTTAACTCTAGTTATTGTTTCACAAACCCATTAAATGACCTACCTCTCTTTATATCTATTGTCATGGAAGAAAAAATAGATGCAATGATTTCTTTTGATCATAACTGTTATAACTGTTTGTCAAATGGGCTCATCTTTTTATGAAATTTTTATACTTTAAAATATTTGTTTATTCGTTAGTGTCTGCACATATGCATGTAAATGTGCTATAACCCACATGTGGAGGTGAGAAGAAAAGTTTCAGTAGCTGATTAATATCAAAGTACCAAGCTTGCATGGCAAGTGCTTTAAACCCACTGAGTTAGTTATCTTACTAAGACTCAATTTTAAAAATCATTTCCACTGGCATTTTTTCCTATAAGCCTTGCATTCAAAATAATAGCAAAAACTATTAAGTAATGTTTATTTTTCTTTGAATATTTATAAACAGTCTAAGTGTTAGGATTCTGTCTAATCTCTCTC
>BDUI01001184.1:154188-165114 GCA_002335545.1 Apodemus speciosus
TTTTTTTTTTTTTGGAGTACTGAGGCCTAAACTCAGGTCCTCTAAGATGCTGTTAGGTGTGCTACCATGAACCACATTATCTCTGGTCAAACATATGAGTATCCTAAGAATGATAATGTGTCAACAAGATAAACTGAGGTAGCACATAGTGATTCGGCAGCATAAAGAGTTCCATCACTATGCATAGGAAGCATCCAGTAAGGGCTTCCTTACCAGAATCCATCCCAGCCTTACAGCAAATAAAGGTAGTCTCTCAGTCTGAAGAGTCAGCAACTCTTCTTTATTAGTAGCAGTTATAAAAAAAAAAAAAACAGCCAAACAACAGAAAACATACTGTTGCTAAAAATATTGGTAGAATCCCTCATTTCAAATATGTACCCTCGTTTCAAATACCAGAGCTGAACTTTGTAGCAGATTATGGAATGGAGAATGCTATGGAAATGAATTCTGTGGAAATGCCTATACAAGAGCACTGACCCTTGTGTCTGAAGTTACTACTTCAAGAGGCTTCATATCACACACCTGATGAGAAGACGTGCCTAGAAATCAGTCGTTTCGAATTCATGTCGAGGGCAACAATGGCTGCTGTCGGAAAGAACGGAGAGTAGAGCACAGGGAGCACAAATGGGACACGATATTAAGTTCTCCATCTCACTATCTTCTTCTAAGCTTAAGGCTGTCTTCCTCCCAGGGCTCCTAAAATAGGAATTTGATATTTTCTTCCTATCCCAGAGTGATTTATACTAGATTGGCAAAACCAATTCTACATAGGAAATGTCTTTGTGGAAAAATTTAGAACTTTAAATATTCTGGCTTTTAAACACTGTTTAATTAAATGTTACATACGCAGTCAACAGACTTGCTAATGCCAAACAAAGTTGCGTGATTACAATACACTCATAATAAAACCGGTCAGCTGCGATGGGACACGTTGTCTTCTAACCACCAAGGTCAATTTGAACAAGCCCCAAAGGAAAGATTTTAAGACCTCCACAGCACAGGAAAGCTAATAAGTAAAATAGGGCTCAAGATTTGATTGTATTGTGGGGGTGGGGTGTACATGTGAGTACAGTGTCCTCAGAAGCCACAAGAGGGAGTTGGATCCCCTGGAGCTAGAGTTTAAGGGCAGGATATGGGACCTGAACTCCCCATCCTCTATAAGAGCAGTATGTGCTCTTAATGGCTAAACCACCTCCCCTGTCCCCCAAAGGGTTTAACACTGTGAGGTTGGAAAGCAACATCTGAACTCTGTCATTTAAATTGTCTTTCAAGGAAAAAGTTTTCTAAGTTTGGGTACATGACTCAGTGATACTTTGCGAGGCTAGTGTGAAGACCTGGGCTCATCTTCAGCATTAGAAGGAAAGGACGGAGGGGAAAGGGAAAAAATAGGTAAGCAACAACAAAATAATTCTATGAACTTTATCAGTTTCAGCTCCCATTTGCCGCAGTAATTTGGGAAATAACTTTTGTGCCTATATTTGTAAGGCATGTTAATTAAAATCAGACTTCTGGTTTAAACAAGGGATGTGGGAAATTAAGTGCATGTCAAATATTTAAAATACCCCAAAGAACTTTAAATGGGCACCTAGTACTTATCAGAGCCATGGAGAGATAGCAGAGATAGCGTAACCTATTAATCACTACAACCTTGAGCAGAGACTCAGAAAGCTTTGTCTCTAGGCCTGAGATACCTGAAGCTTTTTGATGTACAAATGAAGAACTGACAACCTAATTTTATGCTACCTTGGCAGTCTGTGTTCCAATGAGGTGGGTGAACTCCATTGTCCTGGTTTATTTGGTTTCTTTCACTAACAAATGAGATCTGTGTTGGAGCTTAATACCTGGCTGTGGAGGAATTTTCACCTACTGCTGACAACCAAGAAAAGGACTACTATGACTACAAAGATGATGAGGACAACAACAACAACAACAACAACCACAAAACAGATCCTCAGCAGCTTAGAATCCCCACAGGAAAGGCAATACCTTCCTTCTAAGTTATAAGCACTGACCCGCACTATTGGTAGGTCTATGTCTTCCACTAATGTCTGTGCAATTTCACCCCCTTTCTTCCATTTCATACTCTACTCACCCCAGATCTGAAGATCTGGCATATTTCATATTTTCAGTGCATTCTTACTTATAAGAGTTCACTTTTTTTCTACTATATTCTGGTCAGGAATATAAAATGCTTCTATACTAATTTTTAATCAAGTAGGATACTGGAAATCATACTGAGTAAAAACTCCAAAAGTGAGTTTAGATTTCACAAAATAGTCAATAAAACCTGAGGGTTATTTTGCCTAGCATTCCACACAACACATACAAAAACTGGTATCTTAAAGAAAGTTTTCAGGGATTTTTGGAGGGGTAACAGAAAGGGGATACCATTTGAAGTATAAATAAAGCAAATATCTAATAAAAAAGAAAGAGTTTTCATGTGTAGTTGTTAACACTGAGGAAATGTCTCAGTGGGCAAAGTGCCTGCCTTGCAACATGAGGGCCATAATTATGATCCTCACCCACACAACATGTAGCTCCAGTACTGGGGGGAAATTGGTCTGAAACAGGAGTGTCTCTAGAGCAAGTTGGCCAGCCAGCATAGCCAACTAGTGAGCTCCAGATTCAGTAAGACTCTTTGTTATAAAAATATGGTAAAAAGTGAGCAAGAAAGATACCAGATCTCAAGCTGTCCCCTCACGCATACATATACACATGCACATACCCATACAAACATGTGTACTACAAGTACACACAATGACATAAAAACAAGAATAGGTCACATTTATGAAAATCTTATTTTGTGCCAGACAAGATGCTATTATTAATTTATAGTCACTAGCTTAACCAATTCTCTCCAATACTTTCTAAAATATGTACTGTTGAGAAATAATGTTAAAAGTTTAGTTTAAAAGCACAATCTATCAGAAACAAGTTCTAGACTTTGCACTAAATAGTTTCATTGAGGTTTCCAACATTTAAATTTCTCAGAAACCATGAGAGTGTCATGGACACCAAATATAACCTCCAAGTTTTCAATTTTCTTCTCAGCTCATGTAATCGCAGTATGTAAGCACATTATTCACTGGAATCCAGAGGGTCCTGATTGCTTGTAGTTCAGAGGGCCTATCTTCTCATACATAGCTGGCGAGTATGTTTGAAAATGCGTCACAAAATGGGCTTTAAAATCACAATCAAGAGAACATGTGGTCTAGAAATCTGGTATCCAGCTGGAGAGCAGAAGCATAATAGCCTTTGGGCCTAGTAAATCTCTTTCTCAGTAACAAAATTTATTGACCTCAAAATAGCTATCCAAACCAAACTGAACACTTTGAACCAAACTTTAGGAATTATGAAAAAAAAAAAACCTACAAAGTTATATTACAACAAGGTTGTCAATATCTTCAAAAACACATCTCAGTTTTGTTGTTAACCACTTAACTTTCTATAGTAAAACCTGGAATTTGTAGATCATTTGGAGAGAGAAAAGTTTAAAAAAAAAGAAAAATTGACACTTGTTGAGAAAATCTAAGTAAGAACCTTTGAAGAAAGCAGGCACTTGAAAATAAAACTCAAGGTGCTGGGAGGATATATGAGTGGTCAAGAGTACTGGCTGGTTTCCAGATGACCCAGCACCTATGTGGCAACTCAAAATCATCTATAAGTCCAGTCCCAGGGGATTCGATGACATCTCTGGACTCCACGGGCATTACACACATGTGGTGCACAGACATGCTTGTAGACAAAATACACATATACATTAAATAAATAAAAAGATGTAAAATACATACAACAAAAAGAAAGCTCAAAGGAAATGTTGAAATTGAGGCAGTTAGAGAGTCTGTCCACCAAGCGTCAATGAGAAAGAACAGGCATATAGATTACAAAGTATCTCTAAAAATGTATGTATAGAAAAGACATGAATGTGGAAAAGAGTATTTGTAGGGAGAAACCAGTCTGACAGTGCTGGAATATGAGAGTAATTAAAGAGTATTTAAGCATGTATAAATATGTCAAAAAATATTTTTTAAAAATCACAAATAAACTGCCATAAATAAAATCAGAGTAAGTGGTGAGGACAAAGGGTGCTAAAAGGATCTTAAATAAAATACTAAATTAAATGGAGTATTTGTATTTATTTGGAGGTGAGGGAAATATCTAACAAAGCACATAAAACCCATACTAAAGCTACCATGCTTCATGATTTTAATGATTTTATAATAGTGCATACAGGGGATATAGGGCGATAAGGATATTAAGGTTAACATTATATAGCATTTATATTACTAAGTAAGTACTAAGTGAGCAAAGTGATTAAATTTGATACAATATATACACATGAACAAAAATGCCTAGATTCTATTTAATGGAACAGTATAGTCCCAGAAAAGATCAAAAAGGGCTGAGCATGATAACACATAGTTTTATTCTAGCACTCTGGAAGTAGAGGCAGGTGGATTCTGTGAGTTCAGGGTGATCCTGGTCTACATAAGTGTCTTCCAGGCCAGCTAAGGTTACATAGTGACACCTTGTCTCAATTAAAAAAGGAAAAGAAAAATAAAAAAGAAAACCATAAAGGTTCTTGGTAAATACAAACCTCAACTTACACTAAGAAAACTTGGGATTAAGCCCCCTAAAGTCCTAATGTGGATGGTATTATTATATGTACTACCAAATGTTTGTAGCACTGAAAGTATTCATGCTGTAGGCAACAAAGTGGCTTTCACATTAAAAATGGCTGAAACGGGACTTTCTCTTATCAGTTTAAAAAAAAAAAACATGAGCAAGACACTTATTTGGGTAAATCAAAGATATGCGGTGTTAGATGGACTAGTGAAAAATCAACTTCCATTCAAATGTACAATCTCTTCTTTAATATACTCAAATCTGATCATATGCAATCTAGCAGGAAGAGGTCTAATAATTACAGAAATGTTATTTTAAATCTTCAATAAAACACAAATTCCACATGAAAATCATTAACCTTTAGTTGATTATTCGTGTGTGTGTGTGTGTGTGTGTGTGTGTGTGTGTGTGTGTGTGTGATCATGTTTGTTAAAATAAGACTCATCTGCTTAGGGATGAGGACCGGACTAATCCTAGTGTTGAAGCGATCCTCAAAGACCAGTTCTAGTTTGTGGACTGAAAAAAGCAGATGAATAGCTCATTAAGTCACTTGGACTAGAGGACTAGTAGCCAATCCTTAAATTCACCTTGAGCAGTTATTAACAATTTTTCATTTTATTCTCTAAACAAACATTTAGAAAAGACTAAATCAGCAACACATAACGAGATGCTACGTGTGCAAACCTGGAAAAGCCACAGCCCCTCATTTATCTCATTTTTTTCAATATTTCAAACATATTTTAAGATAAAATCTTAGTGAATAAAAGCCATAATTCTAAGAACTCCAAAGCTATAATTTTAAGAACTCCAATTTCTCTTTCTAAAAAGAATATGTTTAAACCTAAAAGCTTACTGGTGATTAGGCTCAACCACACTTTTTAAGGAACCACCTCATCTTTTGACCCACACACTGAATCATTATCTCCTAAGCTGCAGTTCTGTCTCTGCACTAAACATTCCTGGGATTTCCTTGCACATCCTCTCTCAAGGAATGCTTCCAAAACCTTCATCACTAGGATGCTTTCCATCTCCTACACCTTTCTCAAATACTCCTGCATATACTACAATGTGGCCTCCAGTACCACCATTTCATTCAAGCTGCCCAGATTCAGTAATTGCTGCGAAGAATGACACTAATTTCATTTCCATTTTGCTAAGGTTAGAAGTGTACATGGAATATACAATTACTATAACATCTCCCACCATAGAAACTGGCACGATTATTCGGTAATACTAAGTCAAATTGTTCCTAAATAATAAAGATGTAGTATACATATACATATACATTATACACACACACACACATACACACACACACACACACACACACACACACACACACACATATATATCCTGTTGATTACATGGCAAAATATGTTTAGGTAAGTGGCTATTTATCAAAACTATAGTTTCCTGTATTCATTTTTTACATACTAAGTACTACATACAATTTTATATTTTAAGGCCCCCTAAACACAGAATATATGTCCTAAACAAGGAAGACATTTTAGTAATTCCTCTAAAGTCAGATTTCACAAGTCTTACAAGCAAAAGACACCAAAGCATGCACAAAATACTGTCCAAGTAGACCTCTCCACTGAGTTCATCACATCATAATTGTTGCTCTATTTCCTTGAGCCCTTCAGAGCAGGACCTAGTCTCTTGCCAGACACTTAGGAAATTCTCAATCCACCCTTTCATCCCTTTTTAAGTGAGGAGACAAAGACCTAAAATGGGAACAAAGCCCATTATTGTATATTACATGCAACAAGCTTTAGAATAATATGGCTTGGATTTAAAGAAAGGTCAATGTGTTTGATAAGAATCTTAGCAGAAAGAAAAACATATGACAGATATGCAAATTTATAGACTAAGGCAGGTGCTCAGTAAATCCAACCTTTCTGTTAATGACATCAAACTGGCATTAAACTGGGTTATCAGAATCTTAGAGGAAATGAAAACATGGTCAAATCATAGTATCTATTTGGTGTTTTAGATTTACTTTAGCCAAACTGAACATTAGAAATGAACCCTTAGTCTGAGAGTGAGTGCAAAGGACCTAGATGGAAAAAAAACTAAACAGTTACCTTTGGGATATAGCACAGAGCTGATGTAACAGCACCCTTTGAGACACAAGAAAAAGCTTACCCAGATCTTAGCAATGTCAGTTAATTAAATCCGCTGGAGTTTTATATATTCAAAATATATGTATAATGCTTCAAGTGGTATAAAGTGAATAAAGAAAGGCATAACCTTTGCCAGGCTTTTAGAGTGTCTTTTACAGATTTTTTAAATGAGAGGATTAATTTTAAAATATAAATAAAGTCTAAAAATAAAAACATTATGTATCTGAGTACTTGTTAATGAGAACAAAGGAAAAAATTTAAATGTCCCTGAGTTTTGAAACACATCAACATAGTATACTAGTTAAAAATAGGGTTTAAGAAACAGAAGCCTTGTTCATAATACCAACTCTTTCTTACTAGTTGAAAGACCCAAGTTACAAAACCAATCTATGATTTGGTTTCCTCATCCATAACGTAGTATCCATAGTAGGATTTATCTCAAGGCTGTTCCATAGGTTCATGTGTGTTAACATTATAATGTATTTACCAGTGTCTCATGAAATATAAAGCACCTTTCTAAAGGTTTATTAATTTTAGTATAAAAACTTACAAATAAAAAAAAATCACACACCAAAATTAACCAGACCCCAATTCTATACCTCTCGATAAACTTCCTCCCATAAATGGTATAAAGAGCTGTAAAGCCTACATTGGCTTTTACTCTTTCACTCGCTATTGAATATATTTTTATGTACTTATCCACCACCAAAACAAAAAAGAACCCATGCCTGACCTAGGACTAGAAAAACAATTAGTTTTCCATCTCGTTTTACTACTGGATTCCTTCACCTACTGTCAGTAATTCCTCACCCCCTAATATTTAGACTTTCTTGTTCTCTTTTCTCTGTGTTATATGGACCTACATATACTGCTCTTTACATACACACACACACACACACACATATATGTATAATACATAAATACATACATACATACATGAGAAAAAACATGCAGCTTTTCTAAGATTGTGTAACCTCACCTAATATTATACATCCAATGTCCATTCATTTTCCTGAAAATTTTTGTGATTTTTTTCCTTTAAATCTGAATATTCACACTTACATATACACAAACACACTCACACATACACTCCAAATTCTCATTATCCATTAATCTGTTTATTGACGATTAGATTGATTCTAATTATTTTGGTATAATGAATAAAACAGTAATAAACAAGGAGTGCAAATATCCCTAAGGAAGGTTATGGTGTGGGCACAGGAAGGAAATCACTGTATGTTATGATAGTTCTAATTTGTTTTTAGAAATATCCAAACTGATTTTAATTTACACCCCCATCGACAGTGAATAAATGCTCTGTTATCCCCCATACTCTCTAATATTCACTGTCATATATTGATAATAGCCATTCTGACTGTAGTGAAATAGTATCTCAAAGTTTTAATTTGAATTTCCCTGATGGCTAAGGATATTGGACACCGTTTAAAACAGTATTGGTCATTTTTGTTTCTTTTTAATGGAAATTCTATTATTTCATTTGCCCATTTATAAATTGGCATTTTAATTTTCTTGGTATTTAGCTTCTGAAATTCTCTGTAAAGTCTCTTAGTCTCTTCTTCGAAGTATAGGTGATTTTCTCCCATTCTGTGGACTGTTGAACTATTTCCTTAGGCACTCCCCCAACTTCACCCACTAGAATTTTGCTACTTTAAATGAGAAGAAACATGAAAATCATCATGCAAAAACAGGATGCCAGGAGTCAGTGATAAAATTTATTTTACTCGTTTCTTTGGGCAGTGCTTGGGGAAGGAACGTGAGGCTCAAGTGCTACCCGCGTCCTCTATTGCTGAACCTCATCTCTAGACCTGTAATTTTCATTAGAGTATCAGACAGGAAAAATTTAAATTCATGTACTATTTCCATAGTAAATTTTGTTTATTGTTGTTGTTGTTTGTTTGTTTCTTGCTTTAGGGTAACAAAAGTTTAAGCAACCATACAAAACAGCCTCCTTCCTTAATGAGTTATAATCAACCCAGGAAATTATAAACACGTACAAATTCATAGAGATGGCAGATAATTAAGCTCTACATTACAAACCACAAACTTCTAAAAATATAAAATATAAAATAACAAGCTATGTCTTATTTGAATACTCTCTTCTCCTCTCCTTGTAAATTGCAATAACAGCATCTGTGCTAACAA
This sequence comes from Apodemus speciosus, assembly GCA_002335545.1. Taxonomy (NCBI): domain Eukaryota; kingdom Metazoa; phylum Chordata; class Mammalia; order Rodentia; family Muridae; genus Apodemus; species Apodemus speciosus. The sequence goes on from BDUI01001184.1 coordinate 163,104, forward strand.
AAGAAATAATCCCTGCAGTGTTCTTGTTTACTTTAACATGAATGGGAAAGTTGTATCTATGAACATCTCCCAAATGCACAGCACTACTACACTGAGAGCAGCAAATCCAGAAAATGAATAAATGAAAACTAGAAAGAATAGACCTATACATTTCCATTGTATAGAAGAATTGATGTTTTTTTTCTTGGAAGGTGACACAGTCATGAACACAAGACCAGAAGTGCAGATGCATTTTCCTATATTTTCTGCTTTACTTGAAAGCCCATGTCACTGACTCACAGAGACAAGACTACAGAGAATATGACTCTGATAGTAATACAAAACAAGTGAGTTACAGAGCCAGCTCGAGTTCCATTCAGAAAATCCAAGTTATATACTCTTTTTTAACCTTGAATAAAGTTTTAAATCCAATCCTACCCCCTTTCCTAGTATGCTACCCCCACCTTTGTCTTCTACCTTTCACACAAACTCAATTTTTATGGCATGACAATACATATGGACATAGAGCTAAAACTACTAATGTTGACTTAAAAAAATCACTTTATTTACTTCAATGGGATGCGGATACAAATACTTTCAATTTGTCAGATTTAGAGCAGTGGCCTCCTTTTCCAAAGCAAACTACAACTATGGGAAACCTGGTAGGGAAGTTCACAAATAATATTATTTGGTGCAAATTACTTTTGATGCCAACCCAAGCATCCAAGTCGAAAAGAAAGCCAGAGATAGAACAGGTGATGGAAGTTAGCCAGAAAAGAAACCACAGACACAGCAGGATTTCCAGAGAACAAGGAAAGACCTAACATAGATATAGTACATATGAGTACATCATAGTACTAAAATCCAGCATGGGCGAGCATCCTTGGTGCCTGCGTCCAGGAGTATGAGTGACCCCATTAGTGTGCGTGAGCATGTACGTGTGGTGGTGATGGCAGAGGATGAGGAATGGCTGGAATATTAAAGTCTGCTGGCAGAACAGTAAGCAAGTCTACTAAGACATTATACTAAATACATGACGCAGTTATTTCCTATATAAAGTGTGTCATAAACTAACACTTCATCTAAAAGTGTGTGCCAATTACTGGACTGGAACAATTGGAATAATTGGAACAATTAGAATCAGAAGAATAATTCATTAGGATAGGAGAAGTAAGTGGGTATAAACTAAAAGTGTACAGGAAATTAAATGTAGGCATATTGTTCAGAAATTCTGTTTTGTTCTATTTTGGTCTAGGTTTGTTAGCTTGGGCCTCGTGTGTGCAAGGCAAGGACTATACCACTGAGCTGCAGCTCCAGCTCAAGCTCCAGGGCTTGTTAATACACAGAGAGTTTTAGGTGAAAGGAAAAGAAAACATCTACCTAAAGGGAAAAAAAAGGAAAGAAAGGGCATAAGGTAGAAAAAGGTATTTATATTATGCACAGGTCTCCACTGTCTTCATTCCTTCTTGCTTCACTCTTCTTACCAGTGCTTAAATCTAAATGAGTACATCATTACTGGTCTAGAAGTGATAATCACAAAGCAGTATATAGGCATGAAAGGATAACAATAACCCACACTAAGACAAAATCAGGAACTAAACATTAGTTCATTATTCTAAAAAAAAAAACTTTGTGCATGTCAATGTTATAGGCTTAGAAAAACTCCTAAATATTGTCAAATCAAAAGGCCACAGTTTCTCTGCAATACACGTCTGAAGTTCATTATAGAAATTTAGATCCTAGACAGCATGGGAACAATGACACCATTGCTTGGGGGGAAAAGGGCCATAGTTAAGTCACAAGCCTTACAAACAAGGTGGCATAAATCCACTGACAAGAAAGAGATAGGCATGCAACTTCTAACTCTCTGTGACCATGGAAAATGAATAAATAGGAAGGAACGTCGAGCTGCCCTCCCATTTCCACACACAGTTACATAAGAACTTAGGTGGCTTGCTTAGAGAAAACTACTAGTCCGCCTTCTATCTTTTGTATGTCATGTAAAGATGATTATGTAATAATTTCAAAAAAT
>BDUI01001184.1:170042-185372 GCA_002335545.1 Apodemus speciosus
ACACACATACACGTGCATGCACATACATGACCCTCAAAGAAAACACAGATTTATAGGGAAATACATTTTTCTGTTGGTTTTCAAGTCTAATTCTTTTAATTTCAATATGTGAACCCTTATAAATATATACTTTTACTGGACAATAGTATACCGAGAACACATGTTACTAATATTCCTCAAAACTCAGAAGCATCTACCTACCAATTCAATTTCTTTGCTGAATCTAGTAAGCAATCATAAGAAGAAGAAATGTAGGGGCAAAACCTTGCAAGAAGACAGATGTTCCTATGAGTGGGAGTTCTTTGGTAATTTAGAACAAAGCTTCTGAAGAGATATCAGAAAAAATAATTAAGGATGCCTAGAGTTCACAACTTGGCTACCAAACTGATTTCCTCAAAATGATAGTCTTAAAAAGGGGATATGAAGTTGTGGTTCTTTACAACTCTACCAGTTAAGCAAACAGTTGCAAATCCGTGGTCACAGACTTAATAATCTCATCCATACTTTATGTAATAGTCATTACCTGGCCTGTGGTTTCAATTGAACAAAGAAAAAGAACATCCAAAGAATCAAAATGTAAAAACATTTAAGCTGTTACTCTACTTGGGATTGCACAAAAATCTATTTTCTCCAGAGTAAAATGGTAAAGAAGAAATGTAAAGAAGAGTAAGGCCCTGCGTTTGACCTTCAGCAGAGAAAAGAAAGGAAGGAGAAAGGAAGGAGATGTAAATGGGATGAATATTTAAATCAGAAAGAATGAACATGGAATTAAAAAGTAAAACTTTTCTTGCCAATTCAGAATGTATTTTTTACCTAGTTTTTCCATGTTGAGAGGAATCTTCTAAGTTTCTGTTGATTTTGTTTGGTGTGCACTCTGAAAATATCATTAAACTATTTTGATAGAGTGTTCATAAATTATTATCAACAAGTCATCTTTGCATAGTAGCTTGAAAAGAGGCATAAAGCCAAATACTTATATTTAGAAGGGGACATATAACTTTATATGTGTGTGTGTGTGTATACATATATATATAAACTTTAATGCAATTTAATCCTTGGAATGTGTTATTTATTTCAGCCATGAATTCTTGGGCATTACATTTAAGAAATCTTCTTTCCAAATGAAATCATGAGTTTTTCAGGTCAATTAATGGAAGGGTAAAGATTATACTGAGGGAAGTAACTCATACCCAGAAAGACAAACCTTGAATGTTTGTTCTCTGTGCCTCCAAACTCCAAATCTTCAGATGTGAGTTTATAACTTGGAGTAACCAAAGAATGAGAAAAGTAAAAAGGGACTATAGAATGGGTAGCACTAGACATGAGAATATCAGGATATAAGTGATTTGAAGGGAGAACTGGAAAAATTAGAGGGAGGGCTTTAGTTTGGGAAGAGGAGGGAGGCAAACACTGAAGGAAAAGAGGGAAGAGAGTAAAATAACAGTAAGGGTGTCTTAAAACACATAAGGAACAGTCTAAAGTTACATATACAGTCTATGTATATACATATACATATATAGGTTTAACGAAATTTTCCCACCTGTACTAAGAGTAGTCTCTTCCATAGCCATACTATGCATGCATACTTCGGCAGTAACCAACAGTTCTGTATGTGGACTTAAGGCCTGCTCAATAAGGAGGAAATGATGTTTGTTATTGGAAACCTAACTAACTACCTTTGGCTAGTGAAGTCATGGATCTTAGAGGAGAACCTACAACCAACACTTTACTAAACCAGCGTAATTCCTCCCTACATTCTAAACATTTATTCTTATTCCCATACTTAGGCCCAGCTCTCATGCCTCATCGAAGGGATGGACTTCACTTTGCAGCAGATAAAGACCCTTATAGAAAAGGACAAGCGACCAAAATGCAGACGGCACTGATTAATACGTCTACAACCCTCAACTCCTGCACCCAAGCATCAGGGAACATCATGGAAGAGGGATGGGAAGATTATAGGAGCCAGAGGAATGGCAAGGCTTCTGTAAAACTGCATCTTCTAGAAATGGCACGGGGCTCGCACCCAGGAAGTCTCAACAATATGTGTAAACATGAGCTGGCCAAGGTCAACACCACTTGACAAACTAACACAGAAGGGGCTACGCCTCTAGATAAAGGGCTAAAGAACTGTAGACAACTAAGAAATGCTAAGAGCAGGAAAAAAGATACCCTTCCCCAGGAATATCCCCAGGACCAACTTGGTTATTCAATAACGAGTAGTCAATGCTGAAGCCATACACATACAAGTGACTGCATAGACTATGCTGATTGTATGTTTGTACATGTTTAAGAAGGCTGTTATATGCTAAATGTTGGAGGGAGAAAGGGGAAAGAGGAAGGTAATTACATTTTCATTAAAAAATAAAGGAAATTTATTTCCTTGCAGCTTGTGGTAAAATAATCTTTTTGAGAAATGCTAGTTGTGACCATTGGTACCCGTGCAAACCTCAAAGAGGAGAGGTTTGGGATGGCTGTAGTGAATCACTCTTATAATGCCAGCACCCGAAAGGCAGACAGATAAGGACTCGCCCCCCAAACCATTAAGAGAACTGAGATGAGTACGAATGTATGGCTTGCATGGGAGATATATGTAAAAGACACATAAAGGCACGAGGGTACAGTTTTAGCGGGGTATGTAATAGACACCAAAGAGAATACCTGATTGGATACAACAAATTATATTTCATACTAAGAAATTTTTGTCAAAACAAAATTAAAGTACCTAGCAGACCATCTGGCACACAGTAATTGTTCAATAAATGTCAGTTGACTCTGAATAAACACCTCTTATAGGACATTTTTATTGGGTGTGAAAATGGGGGTTCAAATTTTATTCCTATATATAAACTCCTGCCTACAGATATTAAGATTGATTTAAAAGTCTAATACATTTCTGGAGGTGTAGGTAGCTGTAAACACAGCCTCTCTTGCCACCCAAGTGTTCCAATATCACCAAGTCCGTGTCGGGGAAGCCTAAGCACCTAACACCTAGATTCCAGTGGTTACATTCTATACTAGTATCCATGCCAAGCAATTCAGGAATGGATCTGTAGCAGTACAGAAGCAATGACTGTAATTTGATTTTTCTGACTTACTATCCTAACCTTGTTCTGCTCTAGAGAGGGAAAGGAAATCTCTAAACTCTAGGAAGATGCTTAGCAAGAATTCCTTTATAAGGATCTGGGGAAAGCCAACTGTAATAAGAAAATCTGCCACTTTGAGAGAGGTTTTCATTTTCTTTTCTTTTGTTCTTTTTTTTCTTCTTGTTTTGTTTCTCCAAGCTGAGGGATGACACGGACGAACAGGGGCATCCCACCAGGAGCTGAGATGCAGGCTTTTCTTCTCCTCATACCCAACCACTGCTGTTTGCAATTCTTGGAACCAAAGGATGACCTCACAAAACGTCCATCAACAGCAGTGGCAACATCAGAACATTCCTTTGACCAGAACAGTTCAAGAAAAATGAGGAATGTGATCTAAACAACAACCCAAGCAAAAGTAGCAAATCTTGCGCCCCTCCCCCTTTCTCTTCTTTCTCCATTCTAGAAGACAATCAGTCTTACTCCCGAGGTTAGTCACCACTCACAACAAACACATTCACCTGCCAAAGGCTTGAAGTTCTGTACACCAACCTTAAAAAATTCAAATGTAATTTATAAGGAGTGTTTCACAGCATAACACAATGCCATTTTTAAACAGATCAAGGGAAAAAAAAACCTAGAATGTTACATTTACAAGAATGATGGTTGTGGCTTCAACAGCTTTTGGTATACTCTGTCAAAACGTTTGCTTCTCACTATTAGTTTGCCAGACAGTTCATAACATCCACCCCCTGCAGGAAGCTGAAGAAAAAATGTAGTTGACACTCAAAACGACTGATCTTTTCTGCCTAAAATATATAACAAACTACATACATGCTTGCAGGAACTGAAAATTTTGAATAACTAACACATTTAGACAACCTACTCTATAAATGTAGCTGGTGGTAAAAGAGGCAAAGGCGGGTCTCTGGTCCCAAACATATATAACTTTGCTTTCTAAAAAGAAATTTAACCAATTTAATAAGAAGAAAGACCACTCTTAGGGTCTGGCAAACAAAGTCACTCACCAATATTTTAGTTGTTTTATCATTGTGAATAAAGTAACGTATTCAATGCTTTGATGTTTGTTCTGACAGCTTGTCTGTTATGCTTGTTGGTGTCTTTACAGCTCATTTCATAAACTGATTGGAAATTTTGCCAAGATTAGATGTATTTCTTTTTCTACTCTCAGGCTTTACATGTAGTATTTTGGAGGAGGGAGTTACAAACTCATGGAGTTTAGATGCTAAGTCCTCAATAGTGAGATTTTATTTTTAGGACAGTAATGAGTTCAACAATTAAATGTTTGTGATGAAAGAAAGACATTTCAAGTCTTCAGAGCTGAGAAATCAGCACTACATTAAGGCTCCAAAGGATATGCACAGGCAGAGGCCTTTGCGGATAAATTCAATACATCCAGGACAGAAAACAATTTGACAGCACTGGGAAGGAACATGGCCACAGATGTAGGAGGGTGAAGACAAGATACTTATGATCCTACCACAGAAATAACAGTACTTGGACGACAACATTTTCCTCCCACCAATGATTTGATTCGATGGAATATACACAGAATGTCAATAATTATCAGGATGATTCAAATCTCCCAGTGGATTGCATTCAGTACTTAATATCATCATATCTGGTCAGCAGAGCAAATCTTTTTCATTTTCTATTCCTGGGTTTAATTACTGGAAAGATGATATGGGTATTGTCTTTGCTTTTTTTTTCTTTGGAGTAATCATTTCTATGAATGATTCCAAATATCTTAGTTATTTGGAAACAGGTACTTAATCAACATCACTCAGTACTTTGGCACAAAAAGGTCCCAGGATCCCTTGATCACTGTCTTCTCAGATATTCAAAACAGAAAAATATATATTCTGACCTAGTTTGAATTACCATATCCTAAAACACTGACTTGTAAACTTTTCATTGATAGCAACAGATAGTAATAACTACACGTTGTATTCTAACTTAATACACCTGTGCATGAATTTGAAGTAAGCCTCACCCCAAATGGCTTATGTGATTAGATAATATGTTCTGATATTTTCTTATCATCCATTTTATGGAGTTTTGTTCTGAAAACATGCTAACTGCAATTGACTACATGCATCTCATTGCATGCTGCTCAGTCATTTCCTGACACCTGAAAACTACAAAGATAAAGCAAATAGGCAAACAGAACAAGGAAATATTATTACACCCATATACAGCAGGGTAAATCTTCTCATTTTGACACCAGTGATTTAGGCTGAAATATTTGAACCTTAAAATATGATACTTTGAGATTAACTGTATAGCAGGAGTTTGCGAAGCAAAATAATAATGTCAAAAATGGAAGGCATAATTAAATCTGTAGAGCAAGCTACCTCTAAGGTTTTGGGATGGTTGTTTAAATGTAGTCATGTTGTTAATTATGCCTGAATATAATATTCAGGCCAATGGGATACCTAATTGGGAAAACTTTGTTGGCTCTTAGCCCAAAACAGTTTGTAAGAATACTGTCATTAATTCAATCCAGTAAAACTTTAGTGATTTATACCATTTGAATTGAAGTTTTTAAACAAAAATCGTGTTTTGACCTCTTTTTATTTCATCATTCATTTTTCTGTTGAAAAATCTGCTGAAGGAACCATTTCCTAATAACAACTATAATGGGTATACAGTTTATTTGTAGAGCATTCAAAACTTCAAAACCCTTTTCATTTTGCGAACTGGCAATGACCAGCAATCCCCCGATTACTGAATATTTTTAAAGTCTATGATGACATTTGCCAGACTCAAAACTGAAACTTAATATTTGGTTTGCTCTGCGTGTGACAGATTACTCAAGCCAGTGAAGAAACCCAGGTGTCTGGCTTTCAGTGGTTGCGTGTATTTGAAAGCTCCAGCTCAGTCCTTCTACCCCCCACCAAGTTTGGAAGATATAAAAGAACTTTAATTTCAAGTAAAGGAGCAAGGCAAGTTCTGCGTCACACAACTGTTTTCTTATGGATATACCTACTAAAAGAACCCAGAACAGATGTTTATCTTTTATAAACAGTGAACTAGTCACAAAATTGGAGGCTTAACAAGCCAAGGGGAGTGAAGGACAGGCCAGGAAGTCAGGGATTCCTAGATGTGAACCCAGCCTTGGTCTTAATTCTGTTTTTGTTCTAAGTCAGTGCCAAGTTCTTCCCACTTCAGCTGGTTTCCAGCAGGCAAGAATTACAGAAGAACAAAGCTGTTTCCCAGAGATGTTATGGCTTAAATGGTTACTATTCCAGCCCCCCAAGGTACTTCCACAAATGCTAAAACAGGCTTTATGAATAGTATTTCCCTTTATTATATCAGGAGTTAACAACAAAGAATATGTACCTGCAGGTACCTTTCAGGTGTGATCTTGAACGAAGCCATTCTTTCGATCCCTTTCTAAGTTGTTCTTGCCTACTTTAGTCCTAATCAGTTATTCAACCAATTAAGAAACTCAATCATGCAATAGTGCAGGTTTTTTTCCTTTTTTTTTATTGGATGTATTCTTTATTTACATTTCATTTCCCTTTTTCTGGATTCCCCGCCCCCCAGATGTCCCATATGTCTTTTTCCCTCCCCCAGTTCCCCCATTCACCCCTTCCCACTTCCCTGTTCTGGTATTACCCTGTTTTTAAAGCACCTGTAGCACCTCCCAGTTGAACATCTTCAGGTAGTTAATGGTCAGTTAGGGGCTCACAACTTTATTGGAGCTCTACGTACTGACAACCTAAAGGAAATATCCTCCTGGCCCAAGACCCTGTTTGGCAACCTAAAGGAAAGACTTAGCATGTTCCTGTCAGGAAAAGAAGCCCCATTCCCCATGGCATGAGGCCAGACCTCCACAGTTAGCTCTGCTGTCCATGTTCCGGGCAATTCAAAAGGTAAAATGCAGTCTCACTTTCTCCCTACCAGTTCCTGACAAAGGAGGTCATGCTCCCTCTTGGCATTTAATGAATGGACCTCTCCCCGTGGAGTTGGACTGTTAGGCCTTCCAGCCAGTCATTAACTAGCAGGAAATGCCCTCCTCAGCAATCACTATTGTGTAAATAAAGTCATAAAATGTTGGAGACCAGTGCAATCCCAGACCCCAAAGCTGCACATGTCAGGGTTAAAAAAAAAATCTTGATTGTAAAAGCACTGCCTTCCAAATTAAACTCAAACCACATGATTCAGTCCATAAAATATACAAAATATGCAGTCCAGTGACAGATTTATTGTGGCCTTACAGAATAAAGAAAAAAAATCTCTATATGGAAAACACAGCTACTTTTGACCCAAGCAGCCCTCAAACAGGAAGTTTAAAGCCAGTCAGCCAGCTGGGGCCCCACTTAGCTACGAAGTAGACAAGGGCAACCAGCATTTCCTGCCATTGCTGGGCACCATTTTAAGCACTTTTGTTTCAATTATTTTCTTAGATAGCTAAAAATGTTACTGAGATTTCTTTGGGGATCGACACAAGACCACAAGAAGGGCTATTGTATGGCTTATGAGAGAAATGACAAATGTCACTTACAAAATATCATGCACTTAGCAGAGGTCACACAGCCTGTCATTTGGACATTTGGCTGCAGTTTAATGAATGCTAGACTAGTAGACAAAATTAGGGAAACAATTTGGGGTCAAATACTAGAATTATTGATTCAGCCTCTTCTTTCTTGTTAGTTCAGGGTCAACATTATGAAGCATAGTTCTCAGGCACCTGATCAGTAGAGAGTAGAACTAGCAGACTACAGAATCATAGGAAGTAGCTTCTTAGAGTTTCTCTTGAGTTTCATCATCATCTCCATCATCATTATCAGTGTTATCACAAAATGATTTGTGCACATTTAGTATTATGTGCATATATGAGAGTTACCTAATTGAATCCAATTGTGGTCCTTCTTAAGATTAGGAATATCATTTTTCACAAAATATAGAGGTATTCTTACTTTTTTCCAGCATGGCAATATGCAAAGCACTATGGTACATTTTGCCAGCTGCTCAATTTCTCAATCAAAAGATTTTTTTGCGAGGGGGGGTGCATTGAAATAATAAAGGGCAACCAGTGTTCAGAAGTTTTGCTAAACAGGGCAGTGGTGGGGCACACCTTTAATCCCAGCACTCAGAAGGCAGAAGCAGGCAGATCTCTGTGAGGTTGACGCCAGTCCAGTATACAGGACAGCCAGGGTTACACAGTGAAACCCCATTTTGAAACTCATCCCCTGCCTCCCCAATAAAAGTCCGAAAAGCCATGGTCTTTGGTCCATGTCAATCTGAATCCAGCCTCAAGTTTACTTTAAAAACTACTGACACTAAGTCTGTCTACAGCTGAGACCACTGTTATAGCCATTCATAGAACAGACCAAATCGCACAGGTTCAGCTGCCAAGTAGCGCCCATCCCCCCACTTTTCATGTATTTGAAACTTGCAGACATAAAAGACATCTATATAAGGTGCACTATGTTTCAGTTTATACTTCTGGATGAACTAACAAGGTTTCTTTTATGCCATCCAAGTACTTATGTAGGAGGCTGGCAGGAAGTTGCCATAAATGAGTTGGGAGTTTAAGTTATCAAAATTGCTGCTGGGAAGAGATAGTCCCCCTCACTTTCTTTGAGACGCTCATCAATTACAGACAGCAAGAACTTTCAAAAACATCCCTGTGCCCTTTAGCATTCACAGCAGTGGTTGAGCAAGCACAAAGATACAAGCACAAAGGTGGAAGCACAAAGGCAAACCCTTGACTAGTGCTGAGGCGGGGCATGAGCTTCATGCTGGGGTCTGATTGACTATATAGCTACATAATTTAAACAGAACTCAGAACAGCACCTTTGTGATGTACAAGTCTAATATTCTTGCCTTCCTTTTAAAAGCATCTCAGTATTGTACAAAGCAATATATTTCAGTATTCCACTTTTATACATGCATAAAATGTCATGTGCATTCCTCCAGTCTCCCTCCTCTTATTCCTGTCCCTTTCTCCATTTCCTTTTCCCTTTCCTAATTAGTCTCCAAAAGTCTTCTATACTTTTTTCTAGATTACAAACCTAATCTTTTTGAAAACTTGCTTTGATTATTTTTAAGGATGTGTACACATGAGTGGGCAGACATGTGTCCAAGCGTGCAGGAGCCTGAGGTGGGCAGATGTGGTCGTGAGCTACCTGATGTGGGTCCTGGAAACCAAGTACTTGTCCTCTACATCCACTGGGCCATCTCTCCAGCCACACCACTCGAGCTTAACCTGAATAAAGCAACAGATCCATTATGTCCATTTATAAAGGAAAACAAATGAAGAATTCTATTTTACACACACACACACACACACACAAAGACCACAAGTGACACTTTTGTTCTGCTTTTTTGCTGTTGTTTTGTTTATAAAGGTCACAGTCTAGAAACCAAAAGGTGAAATTCAAGCTTTTCTTTGTTTTCCAACAAGATATCCCTCCTACCTTGTCCCCCACGCCCCCCCCCCCGTGTACCCTGTTGCATAATTTCTTTTATATTGACACATGAGAAGAAAATGCAAGAGCTCTATCAAAAACAACAATAGTCCTCTGGGCACAAAAGATGATTGCAGACTCAGAAATGGCAGCCCCTGTCCTTTCTTATATGGCTTTGCTTTCTAAATACAGTAAAAAGAGACACTGTTCAAACCCACATCTTGGTAAAATAGAAACCCATCCAAATTCAAGTGGTAACTGGACAGTGTCTGAAAAAGAGACAAATTCCAGTATCCGTTTCATATTTCACCTCTGTCTCTATCACTTTCTAAAACACATATGTCAGGATGTACCTGAGTAGCAGTTTTTCTTTTGTCTATTCTCTTTTAATCTGTGGAAGCTGTTAAAAAGAACTGTGTTGACATAACTTCATGGCGAAGATGATTTGCCTGGGATGCTGAGACTGTATATTAAATGTAATTTCTGGGGACAGAAAAGTAGCAGTTAGCTTTCAGGTCACTCTTTGAGGTCTCATCCTAAAAGTAGTCATTGAATGTATGTCCTTGGTTTCATTTTGAGTTGCTAGTATTCAACCAAATACAAGTTATTCCTCATTTTTAGTCAATACATACAAACATTACTTAAAATCACAGGAAAAATATGGATAAAATGCAAGAACAAATTAGAAATAGCAATCTATTATTTAATTGACTAAAACTTTTACCTAGAAGAGAAAGCATTGACGATATAGGGTGAAAAAGATCCACGAGTCTACCTACCAAGGATCTGCTGCTTACACTTAAGGAAGGATATCTAAGTGAGCCTAAAGAAATCTTTCCCAAATTTCCACACAAATGTAGGTAGCCAAGAAGCTCAGAATTCTCACTATCAGGCAGGGACACATCAAAACCAATTTGAAGACCCTAACGCAGCTTGCCACCAGTCCCTAGGATGCTCCCATGACCTGAAGAGATCAAATAGCTTGGCAGAATTCCCCCTGCATTTCTATCTAGACTGCCCTTTCTCAATTGTAGGCATTCTCTTTCTAGGGACACACAAATGCACTCACAGTACAGGTAATAAAATAAAACTTGCCCCAAATTATAAACAAATCACTTTTACTTGTCAGCCAACTTAATCCTGCTGCAAGGGCCTGGAGAGTGGACATATATTTTAACAAGCATGACTAATTGAGTCTTAAATTTCTAATCTGGATCCTCTTCCCCTTAACTTTTCTTTTCATGGTTCTTATAAAGAGTTTAGAGAAGCTGGCCTTGGTTCTGCATGGCTGTAGGCCCAGCTACTTAGGAGGTTGAAGGAATAGAATCACTTAAGCCTAGGAGATGAAAATTAGTCTTGGGAAATCAGTGAGGCTGGTGTCAATACATTTTATAAAATGAGTTCTAGGATTACAATGATCCTAACTTGATTTATGTAAAAAATAAACACACACACACACACACACACACACACACACACACACACACACACACACAAATCAAGTCTCTTTTGATTGTTGTTTCCTCTTCAGTTCTAAGAAATGTACCCTTTTTATTAAAGTGAACTCCCTAGAGTTAAACATTTCTAAACAACAGAGACAGATAAACTGTATAAAAATATTTGTTATAGTTTATTTTCAAGCTGCCTTTCTTTTCTTTATCCCTGGAAAAATACTGTAAAATGACTAGTTTTCTGTATTTCAGACCACAAATTTGTACGGTTGTAGTCAAAGTTATACTTGGATCTATATTCCAAAACACTATAGAATACTTTTATTTCTGAAACAAAAATAAGGTCCCATTATGAATTGTATCATTTTCCCCATCAATCTTTTAAAAGCAATATCACTCAATTGAATGTCAACTAGAAAATAATAATGGCTTTATACTGTGCCTAATAAAATGACTATAAAAATGTTTTCAAAATAATCAATACCTTATATGTTCTAATTATCAAAGTTGCCTTTGCAGCATAGTTCCCTGGTTGTCATGAGGCCAGATGTAAGTATACCATACAACCATCAAGTTCCCTATAGATCTGAAAGTCTACATTAATACACATTCAGTTGCTTCTACTTGCTCATAATTCCTGTTTGCTTGCTGGTTATTTGACAGTGAAACTACTTGCACCCAGACACACTTTGTTATCTTAGAACAAAAGATCCACCTCATTTTATATGCAACTCAGCTTTCCATTTTTGAAGTGTCATATCGTGCCGAAGGAGGAGCAGAAAAATATCACAGAGGGATATTATTTTTGATTTCCACTTCCTTACTACCACATTTATCATGGTCTCAGTCCACCCGGTCAATCACTATGATAATTCGGCGGCCTGGTACATAGCTGTAACACCACCTGAGCAGTCCAAGCAGGAGTTCAAGGCGAGCCTGAGCTACATAGTGAGACCCTGTCTCAACATACCAAGAACAACACAAATCAACAATATGGAAGCATGTTTATGAAGTAAAGGCGATCGTAACCTGTATCACTTGCAGACTCTTGAGCCATTTCAACATAGTAATGACCATTATTTTATTTTAACAACAGGACAGGATCAAGATATTTGTCTAATATGCACTGTAACTTATTCCCCACATTTCCCAAATCCCTGTTTGTAATCTAGCAGACAGAATCTTTTATTTCAAAAGAAAAATTCTGCCACCTTCTTGACTTTCTTTCATTAGAAGCAGAGTATGTGTAAAACTTTATGAATGAATAGCTTCATCACGGGGTGGCTTTTCACTCCCTTTCTTTCCGCCCCTCTTTCCTAGATGCAAAGACAGCTGAATGGAGAACAGAACTGTACTTCAAGCTATATTGTCAACATCTGCACAACAGCCAAGAGCTTGTCACCATTCCAGCAAATGTGTAGTACTGTGCAGCCACTCAAAAGACAAAACCTTTTTTTATTTTAAAGCTGCTTTTTACGTCTTCATTATGTAAAGTTGGACAGATAATAACACACCTACTGGCTAAAAGGATAACTTTCACGAGTTCCTGGAAGTACAGTGAGAAGCAAGAGAACCCATTTTAGGCAAGCAGAATGCAATGAGGAGAATGCACATTGTAATCTACTTTGTATTTTAAGTTCTTGCAAGTGTACAAAAAGGCTTTCTGTTTAAGTTGAACACTATGCACAAAATCTGTTCCTTTATGAACTATAGACTGCCTATTCTTTTTCTGTATAGTTCAAGATTTATTAAACAGTGGTGTATGCCAAACGTCATTTAACTGTAAGACAGGTACAAATACACTCACAGCCTGCTTTGACTACCAGCTCATAGTCCTAGGTTTTATCCTCCTTAAAAAGAAGCTGTTATGAAATGCTATTTCAAGTTGAGAAAAACCTATTTTATAACAGTCCTGGGACTCATCATGCATTCTTAAAGCAGGAATGGAAATCAGAGAAATGGAGTGGTTCTTACGAGCAGAGCAAAGCAGAAAGTCACCGGCCAGCACTGTACCAGTTCTTTCTCACATTTTCATATAAAGTCTCTAGTCTCAATCCCAATATAAGCCAGCAGAACAGTAACTGGGGAAGTTCTCACACCTATAGTGCTCTGGCCCCAAGGTTTAATACTTTTCGCCCAAAGTCATTCAGCAGCCACACAGCTTATAGAACTGAAGACTATGTTTGAAATCATTAAAAAAAAAAAATGAGAATTTGGTTTTTGTCATCCTTTCTTTTCAAATACCTATTGCCCTCCCTATAGCACTTCCTTTTTCAAATGTGATTGCTTCCCATGGGTCTCTGAGAGCAGCGTGGAATTATTATACAGTAAACTCTATTGTTAGCAGCGTGGGTCTTTGTTTCTAGGTAGACTGCAGCACCTGGGCAGAAAACCTGCACTAGACTTTAGTAGGTGCAAAATCATTATTTTCCCTCCTTTTCAGCTTCTACTGCTTGGGAGAAGCAAAAAGCACACAGGAGTACAATAGTATCAGCTGGCTTATAGACAAAGGTCTGTGCAGGCTGTACTTAGAGAAGTGTTTCTAAATATTTGGGAAAAGCATTTCCCCCAAAGCATTACAAATTTTAAAAGAATTAAATTGCTTTAGTATTTAATGTTTATTTAAGGACTAAATTTTGCACCGGCAAAATGAAAATGTGCCTACAATCAGGAAAAAGCCAACGTCTCTGGTAAGGCTGTCAATATGCTTTTCTTCAGAAGGAGGAAATATCTGGATCAATTATATTAAGTGTTGGTGTCCAGTCATTGGTCCGGGTACATCAGCCTTCTGTTTTCCAACCATTATATCAGTAATCACCCAAAGCCTTTACTAATTAAACCAAGATGTCTGCACTGTGATCAGTCACCAATCATTTCAAAATTAAATCTTGCAGCAGCTTTATTGTAATTGATGCTTTCCCATGAACTTTACATACACATATGGAAAGGCTGTGGGGGTCAGACGCCAGTTTATAAAGAGCAACTAAGAACATCTAGACGAAAAGAACTCCCTAGAACCATTGGAACAAAACATTTACATCCAAGTGTGCTATGTGTGCGCATACYTATCAATAAACAGTGTTCTGATAAACACAACTTATGTGTGCTGAAACCATTATAGAACAGCACAGCTAATGGCCTACTGTTAAACTTCAGTAGAACCCCTGTTTTAGTGTCATTTTCTTATCACAGAAGCGTTTTGCCTACTGCTAAAAACTACAGCTGCCTTTATAATACTTCCCTAGAATGTAGAGTCACCCTTCATGCCATTCAGCTCCGGGTGGTAAAAGCAAGCTGCCCAAAGGTATTGACGCGGGGAGGGAAGAGATGCAGTTCTGCTGCGGCCCTGCTAAGGCATCCCATGGATATGGGAAAGTTAGTTAGAGAAAGCTTTTGCTAATGACAAGCCATGCAGGAAGTTCCTTTATATTCAAAAAAGGTAAGGTGGGATTGAGAGGAAGGAAAGAGTAAACGAGGAAAAGCAAAAGAAAAAAAAAGAAACAAACAAAAAAAGAAAACAAAACAGAAAACACGCAACAAGTTGCAGTCAGTGTTAAATTGCCTTCTGTTTTCCATATCGCGGGAGTAGAAAAAAAAGTTTAAAAAGCAGTGCATTTCCTAGGTGTCCTAGCAGGGCAGCCAGTTTCAGAAACCCAAACTCATCCGCAGCCTTACCTTCTGTCGCTAGCGCAAACCCAGAGGCTAAGGGGCTCTGCCCTCAGTGGCAGCAGTAGGGGCAGAGGCAGCAACAGCGGCACATGCCATCTGTTAGCGGGAGAAGCAAAAAAAAAAGCAGCTCTGCGCGAGGTGGCCCCAGCGCCTGGAGAGCCTTTAGCAGGGGTATATAGTGGATGCCGCCATTTTAAAGCGAGGTTCCTGAAATCCTTAGATATAGGCAAATTAAAGCCCGCCCCACCTCCATAACTTCGGGGCTGGGACGTGCTACCAGGCTCCAAGTCAGCGGCAGTGGGGTGTGCAATGTCAAGTCCAGCAACACGCGCTGGGAACTCCGGGGACCGAGACCGAAAGCCCTGAGGTGCCATCCACCTTCGCCCCCAAGCCCCCGTTTCCTCAGGTCCCCACGATTTCGCCTCGGGCCTGAGGAGACCCTAGTTTGTGGTGTGCCCTCCATAAGGGGTCCCCCCCCCCAACTTGGCCGACTGGCTAGGGGAGGGGCCCTGGAGCACGCCCTCCCAGCCCCCCCGCGGTCGCATCCGCTTGGTTCAGTCCACTCGGAGCACACCTCCGAGCGCCCCAGCTCCCGGGCGGCCTCGGCGCGCGCGGGCGGACCGGCAGGCGAGCGGGCGAGCGGGAGGGCGGGCAGGGGCAGGCACAGGGCTCCCGCCGCAGAGGCTC
>BDUI01001185.1:99915-110711 GCA_002335545.1 Apodemus speciosus
CAACCAGGAGGCTGAGTTTGAGTCTAAGGCAGATATCATATAGGCACTAATAGATAAAATTTGTCTGTTATGTATTTAGTAGACAGGGGTCTTGCTAAGTTGCCCAAGCTGACCTTGAACTCCTGGGTTCAAGGAATCCCACAGCTTCAGAAGTACTAGAATAATCAGTACAGGCCACAGTACCTTGAAAACTACAGCTCCCAATACTAGAGTGAATAGTGTTAATGTGGAGTACACGCACACGCTCTGGGGACGGGCAGCATGAACACACGGAAATGTTTGATCTCTGCTGTCCTTCTTACCCCTATGACTTTCCCTGAGCATTTGCTACTTACATTAAAAAGGAGAAATGAATGGAATGACACAGGTCTTTAATAAGATTTTACCCAGTACCTCATTGGCTCTCATGGTGATGCTTTTTCAGAAATGAGTTAAAATGATATTTTTAAATGCCGTAAATTAGACCAAGGCCCTTGTACAAACTGGTGAGCTGTTCACCCCAACTGTCACCTTTTGTTTTTGTTTCCTTTATGTATTCAATACTGGCAGTTAAATTCAGGCCTTGCTTGAGCTGTATTACTGCCCCCTAGGACCCGCTTGATGATATAGGCCTCTGTTAGATATTCCTTATAGTAGTCTGAACACTAAGGTTTTTTTTAACATTGAAATTTTTAAAATGTCTATGTCTGGCTGTTTGCCTTCATGCATATATCTAGACACCAAGGCCAGAGGAAGGCGTCAGATTCCCTGGGCCCGGACTCACAGGTGGCTGTGCGCTGCCATGCGGCTGCTGGGGTCAAACCCAGAACCTCTAGACGAGCAGGCAGCCCCTTTCATAGCTGAGCCATCGCTCCAGACCTTGAGCAGTAAACCCTTAACTCTGTTCCACTTCTCACCGTCTTTGGGGGCTCTCTTCTGTGGTTCTCGGTGCAGGGTCATGAACGTTTCCGTCTCCTTTCCTGCTCTGATGCCTTTCACTGTCTTCTTCAGCTCCATTGTACAGCCATGCAGCTGGCAGGCGACCTGTTAAAATTCCATGCTGATCATGTGGTTTTAAAAGCATTAAAAGTTACTGGAGTAGAAGGAAATTTGGAAGCTTTGGCTGAGTATGCCTGTAAACTCTCTGAGCAGAAAGAACAGCTTGTTGAGGTGAGTAATAGATTTGCTTATTATATAAATTGTGGTTCAAAATATGATAGCAAAATTATGGAGAGAATATGAACACATATTTTTGATTAACCCACCTATCTGAGCATTACCCTCTCTTCTCTTTGGAATCTGTAAGGTATAACACATGTCTACCCTGCTCTGACAATAGTTTAGCCTCTAAAACAAAATAATAAAATCTACTAAACCCATAAAAAACATTTTTAAGTATTCTTTTCTTTGTCTTCTCAGACTAGACGGTGGGGTGCAGTGGACTAAGGCTGTTTCTGTTTGAGTCTGAGCTAGGATGCGGTGACAAGTGCTTAGCAGGAGAGCTGGGCTCAGTGTTGTGTAGACAGTTGTGGGGAGCAGTGATAACAGGGCCGGGGCAAGTTAACAGGGGCGGCGGAGCCCGGAAGTCTGCGCAGCACATTGATGGCCCAGGGTGACCCAGGAAACATGCCAGAAAAGAACTTTCCTCTCCTCTCCTCTGTCCAAACACAGCTATGGCAAACCCAAGCTAGCCACCCAAGACAGAAAGCTGAGTGGAGAGGGGAGGGAGGAGGACAGTGGGGAGACACGCTGTCCCTTCCTGAACCTCCCCCACTCTACCCCAGCCCCAGGAATCACCTAGCACTTGCTGTGATTCCAGCTGATCTTAACTCATTGAAAATGTTACCACATATCTGCTAGTTAAGAAAAGAAGAAGAAGAAGAAGAAGAAGAAGAAGAAGAAGAAGAAGAAGAGAGAAAGAAAGAAAGAAAGAGGAGGAAGAGGAAGAAGAAGAGGAAGAGGAAGAGGAAGAGGAAGAGGAAGAGGAAGAGGAAGAAAAAGAAAACAGAAAAATCCTTAGTCAGTCTTGGCCACTGTGTCTCAGTTAGGGCTTCTATCGCTGTGTAGAGACACTATGACCGTGGCAACTCTTTTTTTTTTTTTTTAAAGATTTATTTACTTATTATATGTAAGTACATTGTAGCTGTCTTCAGACACCCCAGAAGAAGGCATCAGATCTCATTACGGATGGTTGTGAGCCACCATGTGGTTGTGGGATTTGAACACAGGACTTTCTGAAGATCAGTCAGTGCTCTTGACTGCTGAGCTATCTCTCCAGCCCGACCAAGGCAACTCTTACAAGGACAACATCTAACTGGGGCTGGCTCACAGTTTCAGAGGTTCAGTCCATTATCACCACGACAGGAAGYGCGGCGGCRTGCAGGCAGACATGGTGCTGGAGAAGGAGCTGAGAGCTCTGCATCTGGATCCACAGGCAGCAGGTAGAGACAGTGGAACACAGGAGGCCTGGCTTGGGCTTCTGACACATCAAAGCCAGCCCCCAGAGACACTTGTCCGACAATGCCATACCTACTCCAACAAGGCCACACCTTCCAATAGTGCCCGTCTCTATGAACTTACGGGGCCATTTCATTCCAACTACCACAGTGTATACAAATACAGTCTTCATTTTATCATATACCCTGCTTAACAATCCTAAAGGTCATCGATGCTACTATTGAGCCTGGCTTCCTCTCCTTTACTTGTCTACACAGCAGCCTGGAAACCTCTAGGGAACATTCTCAAAGTGGCTATTTATTTCCTTTATTTAATAGATTTGCTTCTGCTCTTTGTAGAAATCAATTGTGGCTGTGGAGAAACCAATTTTAGGACCCCTATAACAAACCTTTAAAACTGTAAAACAAAATCAGAACATTTCCTTTTTAAGATAATGTTTACTCATTTTCTCTAAAGGAGGCTTTCTGCTTTTTTATAACCAGCCTACCTGATCCATCCTGAGGGAAAGTCTCAGCTCTGAGAGAACCGTAGCAGTGTGTGCTACTAGCTAGTTTAGCAGGACTCTGGAGGCAGAGGCAGCGATGCACGCGCTAAGCTAGACTTTTCAAAGGTTCCCTGTGGTTCTTACATTTCATGGGTCTTACCTCGGTCAGATAGGGCGTGGAAATAGTACGCTCTGCCTGTTTGATCCTGCTTGGGCCTTCAGTCATGAACAGATTCATCCTTAGGTTTGTAAACATAAGAATCCTATGGGCAGGATGAGTGTGTGGAAGGTGACCTGTAGACATGTTTTCTTGCAGACATGTCGGCTGTTGCGGCATGTATCTGGCACAGAACCCCTTGAGATAACGTGCATACATGCAGAGGAGACGTTTCAGGTGACTGGCCAACAGGTATGGAAATGGCACGTTATTCTCTCTGTCTTGTGTGCTATTGGACTGTGTAGCAGACTGTGAGGAAATAAGCAGAGGCTTGCGTCAGGGGAGGCCGGATCTGCTGAGGGGAAGGAAGGGGGACGCTGGTGTTGGCTGGTAATGTACTGGAACAGGGCTGGCATTCCACAGGATCATCTGGGTTTTCTGCCAAACTGAAATTGGCACATCTCACTGAAACACTAGATTATATCTATTTTAAATGAAGCTGTTTATAATGCAGGTCACTTTAATACACTTGCAAAGAAAGATCTCAGTATGTAACAAGCCACAAAAATGCAGTTCAGTTTAACAATTCCTAAGGACATTGATTTACAAAACAAAGCAGGGCCAGCTACATGGCTCATCCACAGGACCCACATGGTGGGAACAGAGAACCAACCTGTGGGGTGTCCCCAACCTCCACAACCTCCACACCAACCCCTCCCCCCACACCCCACATGCACGCGAGCATGCACACACACACACACACACACACACACACACACACACCCCACATGCACGCACACATAGCATTAGTAAATAAAAACATACAAACAAGTTGGGCAGTGGTGGCGCATGCCTTTAATCTCAGCACCTGGGAGGCAGAGGCAGGCAGATTTCTGAGTTCAAGGCCAGCCTGGTCTACAGAGTGAGTTCCAGGACAGCCAGGGCTACATAGAGAAACCCTGTCTTGAAAAACCAAAAATAAATAGATAAATATATAAAAATAAAAAAGAATAAAACAAAACCATACAAACAAAAACAATGTTTCTGGCCATGCTAGTATTTTGAATAAGATTCTACTAGATGTAGAATAACTATCTCAAGTTAGGCAGATAACACATTATGCTATTAAAATACTGACTGATCACCAGAAATGGCAAGGCGAACATTGATCTCTAGGGACTAATGTCCAGGATGGTTCCTGGGGCTGAGACTTTAAAGGTCACACGCATGCTTCCGGTGCCCGTTTAGATCATTTCCGCTGCTGAAACATTGACGTTGCATCCGTCTAGCAAAATCGCTAAGGAAAACCTGGATGTGTTTTGTGAAGCTTGGGAATCTCAGATTAGTGACATGGCGACGCTGCTAAGAGAAATCAGTGATGTGTTTGAAGGAAGACGAGGTAAGAAACTGTCCATTTATTGAAGCATATTACCACAGCTTTTAGTTATGTATTTATGGGTATATATTAATATAACTATATTAGTGCTTTGTTTTGTTTTCAATGTCAAGACTTGGATACAAAATTAATTAACTTATTATAGCCCAGATGGGTTATTTTTGTAACAGAATGTCTCCCATAGAAATAATGACAAAATTATTGTTTTGGTCTTATCTTTTGTTCTTATATTGGTTAATAGCTAATCAATAAAATTTATTAGACTTGTGGATATCTAAATTGGCATTTCCTACTGAAATCAGGCCAGCTTTTTGTTTCTTTTGCATTTTTTAAAAATTTAGTACAAAAGTTCTCGTACAATACAGAAAGTCTCTGATTAGTTATATTGAATTCATAATGAATTCAATTCAATAAATGAATGTAATTATTTGACTTTTGAAATGCCTTCCTTCTGCTTGGGTGGAGTCTCCTTCCTTGATGACTGCATACACCTGAGATATTGCCTGTGGTGGGTGAGGTCCCTGGTCTTTGCGCACCATGTGAAGCCGCCCTTGCGGTGTCTGGGAGGCACAGTTGTTACACTCGGTCAGGGCCAACTGGCGGTTTCCTTTACTGCCTAGCATCGTGTGTCTTATGCTTTATGTGTCTGTCTCTAGGTATAGAGTTTTCCTTTGGATGGCTTCCATTAGTGTTAAGGTGTTAAAAATAAAATGTTATTTAATGTCATAACAGTCAGTTAAATATTTTATTAGAGATGACAATTTAAATATTTAATGTTAAAAATAGGATAAATGTTGACTTAAAATTATGGAATGCTATATTCCTTGCTTTCCTTCCAAGTCCCTTGGCCAGCAAGTAACCTTCACCTGAATGTAGATGCGTCTCGGTTCCTGTCCTGGTGTGGACCCTTGACTGAGGGCCTGAGCTGCCTTTCTCCGTGTCTAGGATCCTCACAGCTCTAGGCCATGGTGTTTGACCAATGCTGAGATCTGTCTTTTCTCTCTTTTATTTGCCTAAAAAAGAAGTTAAAATAACCCTTTTCCCTCTTGTGCTGGACCAAACGTCCAGTAGAAATTAGAATGTTAAAAGGACTCAAAGGTCACACAGACCTCCGTGTATGTAGGATGACAACTGTGTCGTTCAGAGGCACGGAGCTTTAACAGTGCAGCCATACAGACAGCAGTTGCTGTCTATTGGGAATTTACTGTGCTGGCAAATGCCAGATGTGCATTTTATCACATTTATAATATCTTTGGAGTTTATTAATGGTGAAGTAGAAGTTTAAAATGTTAGTACGGCACTGCCCACATTGWGGGAGGAGCCGAGAACCAAGAGCTGAGTCTGAGATGACATTTTCTCAGCCTCTCACACTTATAGTCAGGCAATGAAACTCTACTCTGGCGCTAATGGATCCTAAAGGGGATGAGTGAGTGAGCTCTGGCAAACGCTCACAAGTCTGCTCCAACCTCTGTCCAAATCATTTCAGAAGCTTGCTGAGATCTCCAGCCTAGGCAGAAGCCTGGACCCTTGGTTTAGTTTTCTACTTAGTAGTTGAGGGTAGGCTGTCTTCCTGGAAGAGATATTGAATATAACTGTCTGTTAAGAATGGAGCCCTGCACATATTGCCCGGCCCTTTGACTTGCCTTTTCTTTGGATATCATGCTTGCAATGCGTTCTAGGTTTGTTTTTGTGTTTGTTTGTTGCACCATTATGTGACCTTGGGTTAGTCCTTTCACATTGTTCCCCAAATTTCATCTTTCCTTGGGCTGGAATGTAGCTCTTTTAGTAGACTGATTGCCTAGGGCCAACCCCGAGCATTGCATAATGGGTTTGTGATGGTGCCTGCTTGTAAATCCAGTGCTCGGGAGATGGAGGCAGGAGGATCAGTGCTCAGCGTCCTCCTGGGCTACGTGGTGAGATGGAGGCCAGCTGAGCTACATGAGGCTTTGTCTTAAGCAATAATGTCATTCCATCAACCTAAAGTCAATATTGTACTGTAGCTGAGTGCGCCCCACTTCCCTTGAAAAGAAGGTGTCTGTCAGCCAACTGGGGTGCTGCCATGCCCTCCAAGCCTGATGGCCAAGCAGGATTCCTACAAGTTCCCACGGGTTCCCACAAGTGCCCCTAATCTGAGTGTATATATTCATGTATGTACACTCACATGTAGATAAATGCCTTTTTAAGAGAGAGAGAGAGAGAGAGAGACAGACAGACAGACAGACAGACAGACAGACAGACAGACAGACAGAAGAAATAGAAGCAGTTATTGCTGGGCTGTAGTTTAGTTTTATGGTTCATGCTTTGTTACCTAAGGCCCTGGGTTTATTCCCTAATACACCAGGAGGAACAGCAAATCAAAAACAATGAAAAACCTCAGCAATTGCTTTTCAAATCTCCTTTAAAAATGTATACTCATTTATTTTATTTTCTTACAACTACAATACTTATTAAATACTGATGGTCACTGAATGTCCTAGGGTTTCTATTGCTGTGCTAAATACTGTGACCAAAAGTAACTTAAATCAGATTGACMAAAAAAAAAAAAAAAAAAAAAATCTAACCAGGACACTCAAAGAATTGGCTTTTGTTTTTTCACCACTAAAATGTTAATGCTAAGCTGGCATGGGAATCATGGAGTTTGAGGCCAGCCTGGTCTACAAAGCAAGTCTCAGGACTGCCAAGGCTGTTATACAAAGAAACCCTGTTTTGAGAAACCTATGATAGGGCTGGAGAGATGGCTCAGTGGTTAGGGGCACCAGCTGCATTTCCAGAGGTCCTGAGTTCAATTCCCAGCAACCACATGGTGGCTCCCACCCATCTATGAGATCTGATGCCCTCTTCTGGTATATAGGAATACATGTAAGCAAACACTGTAACATAGTAAATAAATAAATCCTTAAAAAAAGAAAAACCTATGATCATGATGATAATAATAATAATCTGTTAACGCTAAGTATATTTGGAAAGTAGCAACATGGGTGAAAGTGGCTTTCTAATTTTGATTCTTTATGCTATTTGTTTTGTTTTTTAAATTTATTTCACAAATCTTATCCTAAATTCATAGACCAGCTTTATAAAACAAAATCATTATCTATTGTAAGCTGATCTGCAAGCCAGAAAGATGCCGGATAGAGCAGGGGTGAACTGGACCTCGCAGTCTGCCTGCCTTCCCTGTAATCAACCTCATGTTACCTGTCTGCTCACAGCCCCCAACCTGTGTGCTTTACTTCCTTCTCCTGTCTTGTCCACCGGGACTGTCCTTTCCCCTAGTAAAGTGGACTGTATGATAGTTGGAGATGATGGGGTTTGGCATATGGAGGAAGGAAAGAACTGATGCTGGTCCTGATGCAAGGATTCTGGTTTGGGGAGTGGCAGGCTGCCCTAAGGACCGCTCTGATTGATGCTGCTTGGAAATGGAAGTCAATCCCAGCGACACATCCCCTTGACTTAGAGGTGAGCTCTGGCATTGTAGGTGCCTTAGAGACGGCAGGTGTCGATAGCGTTCATGTCTGCAAACCAAGTTATGCTGTGATAGCTGAGTCACAGATGATCAACAGTCTAGATTATCACCACTAATGTAACCTTGTTTGCTATTGTAAAAGTTAAATGTGAGTAATAAAGCTGTATCGGGAGAAAGGTTTTAAGTGATGTGTGTTATTTGTAGGAGAGAAGTACGACCATCTTTCCCTTCCAAAGCCCATGGTAAGTACGGGAGCGCTCCATGCTTCAAATGCCTGTCTTTAGAATTTAAATTATGCTCCTTATCTATTGCCACTACCCTCCCTCAGCAACAGGGACACCTTAGGACGGTGCATGTCCACTCAGAGTTACTGCTCCGGGCAGCCCCCTACGCGTGACGTGAYGTGAACTCTTAATATTTGGGTTCAGCTTGGGGTTCAGAGACTAATGGAATCTGTGAAGTGGCAAATGGCTTTCTTTTCCATATTTCTGGTTTAATTCACAAAGTATTGTTGCAATTATTTCCTGTATATTAACACATTTATTGCCAGTCTTGGAGCCCACACCTCTAATTCTAGGATTTGGGAGCAGAGGCAGGTAGGTCACTATGAATTAGAGGACAGCCTGGTCAAAATACCAGTTCAGGCTAGATAGTGAGACCCTGACTCAAACAAACAAACAAAATGTATGCTTTGCCTAGGCCAAAACATTCTCATGAGGAAGAAGATGATAAAGAATAGTAAGTCCGCTGGAGAGGGGCACGAAGCTTTCTTTTAGGAACTAAAGTTTTTCTCCTTTGACTGAGAGCCTCTCGCCATCCTGTTTCTCATGTACCCTTGTGGTGACCTCAGCGATTCATTTGTAGATAACATTATGACATTTATAATTATGGATATGATACAGGCTCAGTTATTATGAGGATCAGTGTTTTAAAGCAATCAAGAGCCCTGATACGCAGGCTTGAGAAGTTGGTGTGGGGAAACAACAAACAAATAAAACCCGGCTGTAGAAGTGGCTTCTCAGAGAGAAGAAATCTTGGTGGCCAATGAGAGAGGGAAAAACTCAAGACTACACCCTGCAGGAAGTTAACCATTTCCCCAGTCACAAGAGGGGAGTGCTTTGCTGTGTGATTATACAGCTGGTGGGAACAGACAGATGCATTGGGTCCCTGACCACCTCCTGTTGGCTGGGTGTTGTGTTGGGTGCTGGATGACAGAGGTGCTGGATGATGAACAAGTTGAAAAGTAGCTTCTGGGCTGCGGATTTCTGTTGCCTGGAACTGTCCAGGCCAAATTTGATAATAATAATTAAAATAAAAAATGATTCACTGCCTCAATGAAGAAGACATATATAATTAAAAATTTAGGTAGCTGTGCAAAGAAAAAGAACTTTGCAAAGTTGATTTTGTATCATATTTTATTGCCAGCGTGCCCCACGCATCACTTTACCAATCAGCATGGGGCTGTGGGAAACTTTTTAGCCTCTTTTAGTCATCTTAAATCTTCAAGCTCTGGGGTATACGTCGCACATATAATGTCCTAACTGCACTGCGCCATTGTGGCTAACAGCTGCTATATTAGATAGTACATATCTAACCTTACGTAAAAAGGAAAGGAAGAGAAGAGAGAAATTAATAATTAATAGTAACTGGTGGTGAGGGCATGGAGAGTATTCAAAGACAGTAACAGGAGTGACAGTATCAGGAGTGACAGGAGTAAGAAGACAGTGAAACTTTCATGCTGGGACAGTAATGGCAGCAGGAATGACTGCTGTAGGAAAGAGGACAGAAGACAAATCAATCCTCAGAGTTTCAAAAGGACGAGGGGCTATGGAGATGCCTTAGTGCCGGAGTGCGCACTGCTCTTACTGAGGACTTGGGGTTGGCCCCCAGTACCCATGGAGGGCAGCTCGCCGCCCCGCCCCTGTCCCTGCAGCCCAAGAGTATCAGACACCGCCTTCTGGGCACTGTGGGCACTTGCACCCACACTGCTTTTGTAAACTGAATATAGGTAGAGGGAAAACAAGGATGAGAAACAGTTATCTGTGCCTTAAGTTATCACCAAAGCAGTTTGGTAGTATGCATTTTATCTCATTTTTCCATTTTCGTCCACCTTGAATCCAATAAATGACAATAGTTAATATACTACTATATTTAATCAAAGAAAGATAGTTTGATTGTTGTAAATACTGTATGTTGGGCCTCTTTTTTTGAAAAAATTTTAAAGATTTATTTATTGTACACTGTAGCTGTCCTCAGACACTCAAGAAGAGGGAGTCAGATCTTGATATGGATGGCTGTGAGCCACCATGTGGTTGCTGGGATTTGAACTCAGGACCTTCAGAAGAACAGTCAGTGCTCTTAATTRCTGAGCCATCTCTCCAGCCCCATAGGTTGGGCCTCTTATAAAACAGTTTTGGATAAGAAAAGACATACAGCAGGGCATGGAAGTGCACACCTTGGAAGCCTGAGGCAGGAGGATCATGAATTTGATGTCAATCTTTAAGAAAGATTCCCAAAACTAGACAAAAGGAACAGCAACAACAAAACAAGAGAGTGAGGTGCTCCTGCTGTGAGGGAGTGCTCCTGCTGTGAGGGAGTGCTCCTGCTGTGAGGGAGTGCTCCTGCTGAAGCACTTCCCTCCTTACACAGGCCTGCTCCATTCTCCAGTAGGTTGAATGGAAGGAAAATTTTATTGAACTCAGTGGGCCCTCCAATCTTTAGTAACATAATTTCAAAATAKAAACCACTTCCTTATTTGACTGTAGCACAGCTAACTGTATTTGTAGAGAACTGTAGCTCCTTTTTCAGAGAGTCTTGTGCTATTTATATTTGCAAAGCTTCAGCTTTATATAACAGATCTGCA
>BDUI01001187.1:48953-69241 GCA_002335545.1 Apodemus speciosus
AAGAAGAAGAAGAAGAAGAAGAAGAAGAAGAAGAAGAAGAAGAAGAAGAAGAAGAAGAAGAAGAAGAAGAAGAAGAAGCTTGCTAGTGTGGTACCAGGCCTTGGGGGTTTCTACACGTGTCACAAAGGAAGCAACTGGATTATCTGTGTGGGGGCTCTGGGCAAAATGAAGATCAAAGTCAAAAAGAAAAAAACAAACTCACTTTATTTTAAAGACAATGATTGGCATACAGAAGGTATGCACCAGCATAAAGTAAACTTTCATGAAAAGCATTAAAATCCATTATAAATTAATTTATTAAATAGGTATTTGGTATATGTGATGGTTTTATTAGATAGTACTCATATTTATTGCCAACCCCTCCCCCAAAGTCAAAACAAATCAGAAAAAATCTTGTAACTTCAATTTACACTAAATAATTTATCTCCCCAAACGTGTATGTGTTCTGAGATGCGACACGTGATACAGCTCGGCTGGTCATTCTCCATCAGTCATAACATGACAGGACACGAGAGGCTAAAAAATGGCTCATCATAATTTATTTTATGTTAAAATGTACAGCTTTCTTGTTTTTTTTTTTTTTGTTTTTTCTTTCTTTTTTTTTTTTTTGAAGTAACTGACTAAAAAGAGAACAGGTAAATACAAGAGTGAGTGCTGCTGGCCCTACTTTATACAAGGTGGCGCCTCTCCTGCTTGGCCCCTGCTGTCACCTGTACAGGTACAAAGGCTACAAAAGGAAGCAATATAAACAGACACAAATAACTTTTCTGCTTTTTTACATGCGATTTGTAAGCTTAGTTTGAGCTATTCACAAGCTACTTTTCTATTTTTCCTTAAAAAATAACTCCAATATTTTATAAAGATAGAAAAATCTACAGATGGAATGAAAATGTAAAGTTAGAGGCATTTCCATAAAATAGCAACTTTACACCAAATTCACTATTTTATTTTAAATCCTGCCAAGTATTTGGACATATATGAAATGCTTCAAAACCTGACAGATAAACACTGAGATATGCTTCATTCAATAAACAGAAGTGTGCATTTATAAAACAGAAAGCTGCCTCTCCCCAAAGGAGCCTGCCGCCGAAATGGAAAGGGTCTTCCCAACTTTACACCAGACATTTAGCAATAAACCCCTTCACTAGCCAGATGGGGATAGCTCTGATAGCTCTTTACAGTTTTATAATTAACAAAAATAGAGTTGTTTTTTTTTTTAACCCTCAAATTAGGGCACCCTAATCAAGGCAAAAAACTTAAGAAATGGCTTACCGTTAGCACAACACTTGTACAGTACTACAAAACGCACTGTCACTAACAAAGACATTAGCGGCATGCTGAAGGATCACCTTAAACAAAATATACAGTAATTGAAATGCTAAAGGCATTTACATGGAGTAGACCAGGAAGGAAAAAGCCGGAGGCTCAATAGTAAAACAGGTGATCTGGGGAGGGGCTGTATCCACACTGTTTAACGGAAGCAGGCACGACGTGTGGCTGCTGCCAACTGTAGTCCTAAGAGAGGCCTTCCTTTGCAGATAATTTTATATAAAAGTAACAGAAATAAAGGTACCAAAAAAGAAAAAAAGGAAAAAAGAAAAACAACTTGTATAAGGCTTTCTGCTGCATACAGCTTTTTTTTTTTGTTTTTGTTTTTTTTTTAAATAAATGGTGCCAACAAAATGTTTTTGCATTCACACCAATGCTGGTTTTGAAATCGTACTCTTCAAAGGTATTTGTGCAGATCAATCCAATAGCGAGGCCCAGTGGGTTCGGTGGGCCGCCAGGCTGTCTACCTTCTCATGTAGGACCCATTGAGAGACTGTTTGGACATGCCTGTGTTCATATAGCCGTGGTGTCCGGGGGCCGTGTACATCACGTTACTGTGGGGTGGGGTCTGCATTGGCTGCTGGGCGTATGGCTGGGTTCCCATCATGCCCATCTGCATCTGCATAGGGTACTGGGGTGTTTGATTCATGTAGCCGTGGTTGCTGTGGTAGCCGCTGTTCATCATCGGCTGGGACATGCTGTAGCYGTTCATGGCGTTCAGCGTGTTCATGTTCATGTTCACGGAGTTGACATTGTAGGCTGGCGCTGGCATCAAGTTCACACTCATGTTCATGCCTCTCTGCATGGTTAAAGTCCGTGCGGGACCCTGCATGGCTACAGTCTGGGAACGTCCGTAGATTTGTGACTGATGGGTGGCAGCAGCTGGTGACAGAGATGCCGACTTGGTTCTCATGGAGACGTGGCCCTTGCTGGCAATCTGAGTTTGCAGTCTTTGGCTGTGGGAGATGCCAATATTTGATGCAGCCATGTTCCGCTGCAGGAGAGGTGGTGGCAGATTCATGGGAGGCGGAGTCAGGTTAGGGGGTGGGGTCATGGTAGCTTGTGCTTGGGGTCCTCCAGGGACGGAGTGTGGAGACTGGGAAAGCTGAACAAGCCCTGTGTTACTTAATGGTGTGGACAAAGAGGCACTGTTTGCATAGGAGGTCACAGCAGCGGAATGGCTGTAAGGCAATGAATGATCAATAAGTGTATTAGTTAACTGCTGCAGTTTGGCAAGGCTGAAGGTGGCAGATGGCTGTGGGTAGTGCCCAGCCCCAAAATCACTTTGACCCATTCGCTCATATAAGCCAAGGTTGGCATTGCTGGTCTCGGGGATGTCAGCCAGCTGCATGGGTGGGGTGAAATTGGCGGCCATGCTGCACTGAGCTAGCTGCTGGCTGCTACTGGGAGGCCTCTCCACCACACAGCCTTGGGGAGACTTGACACTGCAGGTTGGAGGGGA
The DNA here is from genome assembly GCA_002335545.1 of Apodemus speciosus. Taxonomy (NCBI): domain Eukaryota; kingdom Metazoa; phylum Chordata; class Mammalia; order Rodentia; family Muridae; genus Apodemus; species Apodemus speciosus. Next base: position 51,745 of record BDUI01001187.1, read on the forward strand.
GCTGATGCTGGTCTGCTGCAGCATGCTGCAGCTCCCGCTGATGTTGGACATCTGCTGGGTGACGGCACAGCTGCTCTGAGTCAGATTGCTGGAAGTGAGACTGCTGTAGGAGCAGCTGCTCTGGGAGGAGCCGTTTCCACAGATGCTGCCCCCCATGGTTGAATCATAGCTGCTTGGGTTCTCGTAGTTCTCTGTTGTGCTCTCAATACTGCCCAGGTCGCTGAACCCGCTGTCAACGACCTGTTGTGAGTGATCCGACACCGATGGGACGTCCATCATTGGACTGGTCTCCATGTTCTGCAGAGGTGGCACTGTGATGGCAGTCTGATCGGGACTGATTTGGGCATAGCTATTCTCTAGGGCAGGGACGCTGGGGCTATTGACAGAACGAACTGACTGGCCAGGATGGGAATGGACAGATGAAACTGGGCTACTGTGGTCTGACTGTTGGCACTCGTCCAGCGTGGTGGCAATTTGAGGACTTTGGTCTGTGTGTGTATAGTTCTGCAGGCTTCTGCAGGCCTCTTGAGTCTCAGCGCAATCTTGAAAGGTGTCATCTTGCTCCCTGCTTTCTTGGGTCAAAGACTGCACAGCCTGGGCGGTCTCGGAGTCAATCTCCACAGCGGCTGTGCCTCCCTCTTCGAGCTCAGTCTCAGCACCATCGCTGTTCTTTAGGTCCTGCTTCTGTGTCTGTTCTTCTGGGAGGCCCACATCAGACTCAGGTGTAGTGCCAGTGTCCCCAGCAAGCTCCTTTGGCTCACTGCTACATGACACTGCAAGATCAACACCGCAGTTCATCAAGACTTCAGGGTTAGAGTGACTTGGCTGAACACTAAGGTCTAAAAAAGCCTCCTGGCCCTCTAGTGCATCTTTGGGGAGGTCTCCCCTCTTCATGTTGGCAGCCTCCATGTGGCCATCATCTTCATCATCTGCATCATGGTCCTCATTGTGAGACGGCTCTTCCTCCTCGTCCTCGTCCTCTTCGTGGTCATCCAAATGCACAGGGTCTTCCTTTTCCATGGAGATCTCTGGTTCCATTTTTTCTTTACTTTTAGCACCATCTTGGTCTTTTTCTGCAGTTCCTTCTTCTTCTTCCTCTTCTTCCTGCTCTTCCCGCTCTTCCTCCTCCTCTTCCTCCTCCTCACCTTTGATGAGGTCCTCCTCCTCTACCTTTTCACCTGGTGATTTATGTGGACTCACAGGTATGCCTGTCTCTTCCCTTCTGTTCCCATCTTGAGGCAGCAGGGCTTCCACGGTCTCTGTCACCTCCCGTTCTGTCCCCACAGGGCTGCCCTTGTCCTCTGAAACCTCCTTCTGCTCTGCGATCGTCCCCTGGTCCTCTGGCTCCATGGGTGTCTCTGGGGGCGTGTACAGATTCAGTTTAAACCCCGCCTTCCTCTCCTTGCCTGGCTTCCACTTGGAGAGGCCTCGCTTTGCTCCTTTCGGCCACACTTGTCTGCACTTTAGAGGTTCAGGATTGTCTTTGCTGCCTTCTTTCAAGCGTTCTGCATTATCAACTACATCTTCTTAATGAGGAGACAAAAAGACAGAAAAGCACACATTTTAGGAAGGAAACCCAGAGACAACTTAACATACCCCTCTAAATATATTAGCAAGCACTGCTTTTACCTCAGGACTCTAAGAGTTGTTGAGAAAGGTAAGCAGGAATGTCGTGGAATAAGCCAACCTGAGTAACTTAGGCCTAGGAAGTCAATGACATTCTAAGATGTAAAAACTGGGAGCTCCACAATACTAAAAAAGTAAAACAACCAATTTCAACATCAACAAATCTGAATATTCCGCAGGACAGGATTAGAGCTAGGTCAGATCTAAACCATCACTGTACTCAGAGGGTTAACAAAGGGTTAATTTGCTACCTCCCTGAGGAAAGGACCTTCTCTTTGTGGACGTTTGCTAGATTTAGACGATCCCAACTGACATTACTTTGTTCTTATTATTTATTGTTCATTTTATTTTATGTGTGGGTGTTTTGTTTGCCTGTATACATGTCTATGCACCATGCACATGCCTGGTACCAGAGGAGGCCAGAAGAGGGCATCAGATCCCCTGGAACTGGCGTTATAGATGGCTGTGTGCCACTATGTGGGTGCTGGGGATGGAGCTTGGGTCCTCTGGGAGGGCAGCCACTGCTCTTACCACCAAGGCATCTCTCCAGCCCAGACATTACTTACTGTGTACTCTGAACTGAATGAGCGACTACCCAGAACAGCGCAGCTGTATCATCATCTTCAGCATCACGATTTATCAATGGCACAAGCTAAAATTACCAAAAATGTTGCTGAATATTTAAAACACAGGGGTTTTGTTGTTGTTTTTTAAATATTTATTTTATGTATATGAGTACACTGTCATTGTCTTCAGACGCACCAGAAGAGGGCATCAAATCCTACTACAGATGGCTGTGAGCCACCATGTGGTTCCTGGGAATTGAACTCAGGAYCTGTGGAAGAGCAGTCAGTGCTCTTAATTAACCACTGAGCCCTCTCTCCAGCCCCTGTTGTTGTTGTTTTAAATCAGGGATTCTGTTCACGGCATATTAGGGATCAGATCAGTTTGCTGTTCAAATATAAGGCCTGATTTAGAATGACAATTAGAAACCAGATGTAATTGAATGTTTTCTTGCAATTCCAAAACCTATTCTTCTGTACCTACATGTAGCAAACAAATATACATATCCACGAATAAGCACACGGGCACAAACACCTAGGCCTTAGGACCTTCCTTATTAAAACAGTATTTTCGCTGGGTAGTGGTGCCTCGTCTACACAGTGAGTTCTAGGACAGCTTCTGTCTACAAACAAACAGTATTTAGAGAATAATAAAAACAAAGTCACCAAGTTTGGTGACTCCAGAATGGATGAGTCCAGTGAGGTGAGCTCATTTACATCTTAAGTGATTGCTTCTAAACCTCTCCACGGGTGTCCCGCTCGAAGACTGGCTGAGAACGGGTACCTTACAGAGGAAGACTATGCAGAAGTGCCAAGCTCCAGGCCTCAGCCACTTTTCCAAGGACACTCATGCCATTTCCTTTCATTCACAATGGCAGGAATCAGCTCACGTGGGGGCTCCTCACGTGGGGGCTCACTAGATACAATGTCTCTAGTGCCTCCCTGCTCCCCCTGCCCCCTTTTGGTGACAGTTTCTTTGTGTAGTCATGACTGTCTTAGAACTAGCATTGTAGACCAGGCCAGCCTCGAACTCAGACATCTACCTGCCTCTGCCTCCTGCCCGAGTGTTGGGATTAAAGGCTTGCGCCACCAACCTGAAGGGACTGGTTTCCTCCTGCTCCCAAGTGAGTGTCTGGGATCAAAGCCAGGCTGTTAGGCTGTCAGTCAGTGCCTCTGCCCACACTTTACTCTAGGAGCCACTGACCATAGGTTTCTCTAGGAATGCACCCTAGGTGAGAAAATCGGTTTTCTGATAATCTCCTCTAAGAAAGGAGAGGATGGTGAAAGAAATACGGTGGAGTGTGACCATAAAAGGGAAAGAGAGCAAAGCTGAGGTGAGAGGCAGTGACAGCTCCTCTGCAGGCTTCTGAGCAAACACCTACAAGTGGAACTAAGACTCAACTTCCACACCCGGAAAGCACGCTTGGCCTGTGCCTCACATGTACACAAGAGGCCAGGGGTGGCTCCGTGTAAGAGCTTGCCGACCATCCTGAAGACTGATTCACATCCCTCACACCTGTATAAGGGGGGGGGTGGGGTGGGGGACGCCTTGTGCCTGGAACCCCTCGGTACTGAGGTGGCAGAGGAAGACTGACATGTCTTGAGAGGCTCACTAGGTACAAGGATAAACTCAAAGAGGTTGAGCTCTAAGTAAAACTGGAGTGAGAGATACGAAAAGAGACGGATAGAGAGATGGAAAGAGAGGGAGAGAGAGAATGGGTTAGGCATGCTGGTCAACCCCAGCACCTGAAGGGCACAGAAAGGCTGACCTCTTGAGTTTGCGGCCAGCGTGTCTATACAGTGAGTTCCAGGCCAGCTGGGGCTACAAAGTGAGATGAGAGCCTGTCTTTAAAAAAGGAAACGACGACGAAATTTTAAAAAATGAAACAGGAAACAGCAGATATTCACTAAGGAGTCAGGGGTGCTGGCTTATATTCTGAAGAAGAGCCGCAGACAGCAACTCCTGTGGTTCCCAGAGAAAGGAGGTGAGTTGTCCCCTAGGCTGTAGCACATTGGGACAGAGCCACGGGGAGCTGTCCTCCAGCTCCTTGCCCTTCCTCTCGGAGTGCCTGTGCTACCAGAGTACGGACAGGTGCTTTAACCAGGGCATCGGAGACAATGCACTAGAGCCTGGGATGTTTGTAGTAGAGGGTGTAGTAGAGGGTGTCCCTGTCCACTTCAAAACAAAGTCTGTCTTTGCGATTTCTGTATCACCCCATATTAGCAAAGCTGATATTGATGGTGTGCGAAGTTCAGGTGGCTCTGGATCGCACTGAGGAATGTCAGGATACACCCTGATGCACTGAGAAGTTGTTTTCAAGGAAGACAGAAGTGTACACTCACTGTACACTGGCAAACAAATACCCTGATGTCCAAAAAGGCTAACTAGGTAGAAGAGCACACAGCAGTATCAAGGAACGTGCACTGCGTTTCTTACTGTCTTCAAAATTTAGGGTGAGTCAATTTCTACAGAGTAAAATGAACCCATCTAGAGCATTATTCTGACTTAGAAACAAAGCACTCCATTCCAAGGAAAAGGGGGCGGGCTGGTGGGAAGGAGAAGGGATGGGCTGGCATGGTTTCAGGGGCGCGGGCACGCCCTGGGGCTAAAGCTCTTTAAACCCCCACTTACCTCTACAAAGGGCGGCACTCCTGAAGAAATGATTGTCTTTTCCTTCCTCTTCCTCTGTCTGCCTTTTCTTCCCTAGCTGATGTTGGAATGCTTTTCTCAGAACTGGCTTCCTGCCCGCCTCCTCCACGGCGATCTCACAGGTCGGCTCCAGCTGCGGCATCGGCCTCTCTTCATCTGAGTTGTCAAAGGGCTCATTCAGCACTTCCGTAGTCTCGGAAATGGTCTCGGTTGTTACACTGCTGTTGATCCTCCTGCGTTTACGACCCCTTTTCTTCTTTACTACAAAAGGCCTCTGAAATTAATTCCAAACATGACACGTAAGTGCTCCTGAGAAATTAAACGGCTGAGGCGATATGCAGCAAACGTGCACTGAATGGGCGCCAAGACTCTTACGTGTCAGGACTTCTGCAATGCCTTTGCACTTAACCTTCCATTTGATGTCGAACATCCCTCTTGGGCACCAAGAACACAGGCAAGTGTTTTCCAAATCAAACACTTGTTTACTCAAGCAGATGCTTTGAGAGAGAACACCCTAGCCACTCGACTGCAGATTTTAAAAGCTGAGCATCGCTTTTCCAGCATATATTTTCTAAGTGGCACTCCCTAGCTTCAGTATCTGGCACATCACACGTTTCTATTAAAGTTTTTATAATGCGCTTTTATAAATGTTGCAACGATCAGCGGTCAGGTCAGCCATTTAATAACTGCTCTGGAGATGCCCACTGCATGACAGGTACTGTGAGAAACATGGTGGGTTTAAGGTGAACCTCCTTGTCCCAGAAATGAAAGGGTGAATAATTACTCTACTGGTTAGAAAACTGCAGAGTTAGAGAGTCTTGGCTAATGGCATGTGGGCAGTTAATAATTTGACACACTATTTTGATATGGAAGATAGCTTAAAAAGTGATGCGGCCTCTGAATAAGATAATGGCACACATGATTTCCCATGGTTGCAACAATAAGCTATTTTCCAAAGGGGGGAAAAATCCAATATACAAACTTTAAATAAAGTAACAGGTAGATTCAATGCTAAGATATGTGTCAATGAACCATGAACCTGACGGAAGTGTGCTGCTCTGTGAGGGTTCGGCATGTCTATGTGGATGCCAGCATCTGGGGCGGGGCTGCCAGCATCTGGGGCGGGGCTGCAGCTCACCGCAGAGCACTTTCCTCTCATGCACAAGGAACTGGACTCCTCTCCCAGCATGGTGAGGCGGTGGGAGCACTACCTCCAGATAAACATACCTGCATCTTACATTTTTAATACTTTCAATGTTCTTAAAGAACACATACAGGCCTATTAATAATTCTAAGTTTAACCATATTAGTAATTAACCCTTGCTGTTATACATTGGTCTCCTTTGCCTGCTCACCCTCCCTAAGCCACCACGCCTTTCCCACAAACACAAGTGCGGCCAATATAAAGAGCTGGTTTCCTTCAGGTTGAACCGGTATGGGGCGCTGGGGCCCACACCAGGCCTGGAATGATCCTGCTTGTCATGCTTATAGATCCCCTCCGTCTCATTCGACCCAGAACAGTCTTCTCTGTCAGGAGGCTGAAATGCTCAGGAGACACAAGTGCACTTCATGGGATGCTCCCTCTGCTGCCTCCAACTGTGACGTCAGAAGAAAGAACCTAGTTGGGAGTTAGACTAGCAAACTGCCTGAAAAKACTWCTCAGGACAGCCCTGGGGAAGAGCTTTCCTTTCTACTGTGTTATCTCTCCTTGTCAGGGCTGTATTAACAATATCTGCCCTGCTGTATGTCACAGGTAGAAACTGCAGACAAAGACAGCAGACGTGGGAGAACAATTACCCCCACACAAAGACCAACGTTGCACTTTCTATCCTATTGGGCATGAACTGGTGCCATCTGGAGAGACCTCTTGCTAACCAGGATATGGAGTTTTCCTTCTGTGTAGCTGGCCACACAAGCAGAACCCCAGCAGCAGAGTCAAGGGTCTGGAGTACCTAAGAACCCCATGTGAGAGTAAGGGTCATTAATGCAGGAGCACTGGGCTTGGAGCTCTGAGGTGTGGCTGGCCCGCTAGTGAGTCATGTGACCTTGTCTCTAGACAGTCATGAGACTTCCCTGGTCTGAGGTGCTTATCTGCTTATCATGAGTAGATTTACTCTTGTCCTGCACACCAGCAGGTGGCAGTGACCACCTGACTAGGTTAGCATGCTGCTAACAACAGGGAGCACAACTACAACTGCGAGATAAATGATCACCACACGGGACCACTGAGATGTAAGCTACACGTAAACTCCATCCACGGAGAGTGAAACAAAAATTGCCAAGAGAAGCCAGACAGACTGAAAACGGCTCCACTATGCACACACCTTTCTCTTAATGGAAACCGACTGGGGCTTAGTCAACCGTGGGGGAGATGTCTGAATGCTCTCCTCCTCGTCCTCATCTTCTTCTTCTTCCTCATCCTCATCTTCTTCCTCTTCCTCTTCCTCACTGCTCTCTTTGGACAGTTCTAACAGCTGCCCTCGCTCCCCGGCCACTGGCCGCCTCTCTGGAGAATGCAGGTATTTGTTTTTTGATTGTACTTTTGCGGACGATTGCCTGCTGGTAACTCTGGCGGACAGGACCTCCTGTTCCTCCTTTTCCCAGCAGCTGGCTTGCTCCATTAGTCGTTCAGCCTGGGGTTGGGGGCAAAACGGTGATCGGTGAGGTCAGTTACACAGTTGGAGCCTCCAGGATCAATGGAAAAGGGTCTCTAAGTGAGTTCTGATCAGGACAGTCAGCTGGCCATGCAAATCCCAGCTGCATCATCTCAGGACCCCAGCATCAGTTAGGATCACAAACCTAATATGGCTGGCTGGGTTTCACGGGATGTTTAGTGGCATTACTGACGCAGTGAATTGACTTGAGTCCTTTATCACTACATTACATGCTCACTGGCATGGAGCACGCCAAGCAAGTTTCTAAACACAAGGAATCGATTAACACGGCAGCCCTGCAGCCCAGCACCAAGTCTGATCTGATTACACACTGTCAGTGCCGAGAGTGCCACGTTGTGATCAATGATTAATGTCTCATTTTTCATACTCAATTCAATAAAATTATCATGTCTTATTCAGTTAGGATAAATTAGTGCTTTATCATTTCATAAGCTATATGACCAAGCTGTTACAATGATGCTAACGCCCTCTTAGCTTAAGCAAACTACAAGACAGAAGCCATGGCTCAGGATGATGGGGCTCAGCATCACCTCCTTCTCAGCCTCCCGCTCTTCTTCAGAAACCACAGCATTAGAAATTAAAATTGGGGTCCATCTTAGACTCTCCGGGTCAAGTTCGTTGGGTCGGGAACAGTTTTTCAGCTTTTCCATGTGGCCCAATATCAACTTTTCCCTTCTAATGATGACAAACCTGCAATACAGGGAGACAAGACAAAGTGAGATAAAAAAAATACTGAGAGCTAGCTGCGTGCACATACCTTTAACCTTAGCACTTGAGGGAGGCAGAGGCAGGAGGCTCTCTTTGAGTTCAAGGCCAGCCTGGTCCAACAAACTGAGAAGGAAGGTAGCCAGGACTATACAGCGAGGCCCTGTCTAAAAACAAACAAACAAACAAACAAACAAACCAACCAACCAACCAACCAACCAACCAACCAACCAACCAACTCAAGATTGGGTGGACATGCTGGTGCATACTTGTAATCCAGCATTGAGGCAGGAGGATCACTTTGAGTTTGAAGGTTGCTTGGGCTCTAAGAGCCTGTCTTAAAAAACAAAAACAAAAACAAAAACAACAAAATCCCTGGCTAATCCAGATTCCTTTGACCCAGGCTGTGAACATGAAAGCACAGCAAAAGCACAAACAGCAGGCTTGATGTTGCTGTGGGGAGGGAGGCCTCTCCTGTCCAGGGACCACGGCACTCACCTGCCATCTCTCCTGTCAATCATGTGGAGGTGCTGCAGAGTGGTGGCAATGTCATGTGGGCACATGCCCGTGGCTCTGCTGATGGCCTTGATGCTGATGTGCCTCTCATGGTGGTGGTAGAGGTATTCCAAGATGACACTTTTCCAGTAGGCCAAGTAGGAGAGCCGGCCCAGATCAGAGAGTGGCTTTTCTGGAGACCCTGCTTGGCCTTCTCTTCGAGAAAGCAAATAGCCTAGGGCAGGAAAAGCAAAATTCCACTCAGCGTGGTTGGTCAGAGCTCGGTCCAGGACCCACTAGGAGCAGTGTCATCGGCAGCGAGGTGAAAGCATCACACTGGAGAGGTGTGTCCCGTCAAGCACGTCACCTCTTTCAATTACAGTGATGTCACCTCGTCGAACTTCTGTTTGTCAATCTGTGGTGACACTGTAAGTCAATTCACACAGCTGGTGGCAGCAAACAGACATGGTGGTATACATCACAGAGACTGAAAGCTAAGACTAAAGAGAGTACTTCTAGGGAGTCTCGACACATAAATCCCCTGCAAGCCTGAAATTCTTTCAGATCTTCAATGTCAGGAACTCTCAGATCCTGGGGAGGGGCCACCCCAACAAACAATGAGCAGGTTGTTTTTCACAAGAGGCCCCAATGACCCTTTGACAGCTGGGGCTCAATAAGGGGGCTTTGGCTGACACAGTCTGTATTGCCTGCTCAGTTTAACTAGCCGGCTGACGTGAAGCTGTTTTAGGACTAATAAAACACTGGCTCTCAAGCCTATGCTGGCAAGCACAAACCTACGCTGCTAGCTCTATTTTTACTCATTTCATAAAAATTAACTTTTAAGCCAACCTGAGAATGTTGCTCCTACAATTACAAATAAAATACATGGCAAAACAACACACACACACACACACACACACGCACGCACGCACGCACGCACGCACGCACGCACGCACGCACGCACGCAATCCCGTGTGCACACTGAAAACCCCCGAGCACACGAAGCTTGAACTGTACAGGCTTTCTGGCAAAGAAACTCTGAAGTGAGAAGACTTTAAACCCACTTAGAGGAAACGAACGAAAGCTGGCGGCTGTCTCGGTAATTAAGAGCCACTAATGGAGGAGAGAAGAAACGTTGTCTGTCAAGTAGCGATGTCTTCTTTGCTCTAATTATTTCAACAGCCTCACCTTCGTGAGCTTCCTGAGTTTAAACAAACATCAGCCACATACAGTAGGTGGCAGCGATTACCAAGTCAGGCTAATCTATAACCACCCAGGCAGGCTCTTAGCACTTCTCTTTATCTACATTTCCAAAATGGCTGCACTTGCAAGAATTTTCTGTTTTAGTTTTTTGTTGTTGTTACAAAGAGAAATCAATGCCTCAGATCCATTTTTCCTGTTTCTCAAAACCACTTGTAAATAATGCAGAAATCTAGAACAAGATACTCTATCTCAACAGCATTCTGAATCTTTATAGCTTTAATCTGAATGTCACCATACAGAATAGAAATAAAATAAACATCGTGTTTTGCCTAAGATTTTTGGTCTACCCCATCTCGTCATGTTTAAGTATCTAATTGAATGCAAACAAGCACCAGACTTCTACAGCCAAACCACTGTCGGCGCGCACTGCTCTGCCTTACTGAGGTTTTCAGTGGCGGTGTCAGGAATGCTAATGTAGACAGCTGCTGTGCTGAAGCCAGCCCATATCGTGTCCTGTCAACATGGGGAGTGCTTTGTTGCCAGAGCAGTGAAGGAAGTCCAAACCTCAGCACAGTAAATTGGCACATCCCGTCACCTGCTCTCAAGTGCTTGGCATAGTCTGAGAAATTTACATAGTCATCTGGTGGCCCAGCTCTGTACTTCTGCCGGGGGTGGGGGTGGGGGATGAGACGCAGGTAGAGAAACATGGATGAGAACTCTTCCCTTGTCCACGAGATCCCACAATTCAAAGTTCCCTGCAGTGACTATGGAAGTCCCCTGGCCCTCATTGGTTCATGTGAATCCTGCTGTTGAAGGCAGAAAGAAATTCGGCCGACAAGGAGAAGGCTGGTGACAGTTTCCCCTCCCACCTATGCTCGGCACTGCACAGGACGACCTTACCCAGGAGGTATGTTTTTTTATTCTGTCTCTATGCTCCCACACTCTGAGCTAAGAGGGAAGCATTTCCCCCTTCCATTTTATCTAGTTGTTCCTGTTCTTGTACCTTGAGTCTAAAACACATGAGGTCACTCAGGCAAGCCAGTAAACTGAGGCCCTGGGGGGCACTGGAGCACAAACCTTTCAGTACCCGCCCTCCTGCCACGTTAAAAGGCCGACTCCTGACAATCCCTTGGCCTCGGACTGTAGCCCAGGACTGTTGCCCCACGGGTGGAAGGTAGCGTGATCTGTGTGCCAGGGACACTGAGCCCACTGGTCTTTCCCAGCAAAAAAAGCCCCTCCTGCTGTGTGTGCACTCCGAGGCTGCGGGGAGGCAGGGACTCTGCAAGCACTTGTTAGGAGGGATACTTCTCAGGGTGCTGAGGATATGTCTGGAAATCCAATGTCCAGTCAGAACCTACCACACGCATTTCAGGGATGACATGGACGGGCACCAAACACCACCCAAAGTCAATGCCCCGAGTTACCTGGCACTGCCTGCAGCATGTCTCTCCTCTAGGGATCCAGAGACCCTCAAAGAAGTTATAGCCAGTGGGAAGAAAATGGCACTTTTACCAAGAACTATTTGGGACCAGTCTCCCCATGATGGGAGGATGCTCTGATATTAAACAGAATCCACCAGGAGTGATAAAAATGATCATGAATACATTTCTTATTTCTTACGAGTTGAGTGAAATCACATACAGTATGACAATCTGTGCTGTTCAGAAAGGTGTTGTGCCTACCCGTTGTGCACTGATGACAGGAGACAGGCTATACACGCGACTGCAGCAGGCGCCTGCCTGGAAGGAGCTGAGCAGCTGTCACTGACCTACGCTGTCCTTCACGACAAGGGTGTTAAGTGAGGGGCCTCTTGCCTCCTTCTGTTCCTTCCTACTTTCTCTGGGCTCTTCAAAGCACAGTCACAATAGAGAGCAGACACAGTAATTTTTGGTAAGAACATTTGACTTATTAATTACAGAGATGTGATGGTTTAAGCTCTTAAGTTTAACTTACCAAAAAGATTCCAAATAATTGATCTAAGATGCAGGGAAATAAAAAGCACTTATCTTGGAAGCCGGTGTATTGTCCTGAAGCATCTGAAACAAGTACAATACACCCCTGGTGAATAGATCCCCACGGCGTGCTCACACCTCTCCTTAACGCAGGATACGTTTCAATCAGAAAACTTCAACTACCCCTGGGGAAACTACAGTTTCAGACAGAAAAAGTAACGTGGGAAGACAAGTCCCAGGAGCTTCAGGATAATTAACTGCTGGGGAGAAGATTCGCTTGAACTCGTGTGTGAGCCCAAGATTCGGGCAAACAGCACTCAGTCAAGAGTGAGAACCTCATAACGGACACGGAGCAGCCCACACACCATCACCTGCATTAACTGCCCTATACTAGCACGATCCGCTTCCTCATCTGCTTCACGGCAACCGCACAACAGGGGAACGGTGAGGTCTGAGGGGCAGTGAGTCTTACATGCTTAACACGAAGAAGATCCCCTTGCAGGGAAACTGAGTGCTGTGTTGTCTACAAACACAAGCATTTCCGAGCACAGCACACAGGGTACCTGGCCTCTGTTGAGGATGGCCTAAAGTGTCAGTTCTTGTTACCTGGCCCTGACCAGAGGCTGAAATGGTTAACTGCCTCTGGGAAAGCAGGGCAGACCCACTTTATGGAGGTAACTGTTTAGATGAGGTCAAAGTTTGCTTTTGCAGTCATAAATAAATCAAAATCAATTTGACCCCACCCTCATTTATCTGGAAATTCCCTCTTTTTGAACAAGTGCTATGCAGGATGACCCAGTGGAGTGAGAGTTAAAAAACAAAAACAAAAAAAAAACAGCAAGGGCGTGGCAGAGATCAGATCTCTCTCTTTAGAAGTGTGGCCTTCATCCACCTACTTCCATCTGTCATTGTCTGACTCCAAATCATCTCAACTTCCTCAGACACAAAGTATAAATTTTGGCTTACTTCTCAGTTCCAACTCCCATCTATCTGGATTATGTGAACTTAGAGTCTTCAGCTGCTTTTAGGGGGAGATAACCCCCAAGGATTATACACCTTTCACCAACACCTGCACGGCTCAGTGGGCTCCAAAGGAGGACCCACATGAGAGGACAGCTTGGGCCTTACAGGCCTGGGGACTGATGCCAGGCCACGGCTTACGTCAGCTCAGGAGGAAAGCTGATGCCTTTGGCCACGGAGTTCCTTGGAGGCGGCAGTTTACGGGCCATGCAGTCAGTTATCCGCTCCTGAGCTAGCAACCCTCTGACCGCGTGACCGTTAGCAGTTCCATTACCAGGGTGAATTTGAGGGGCCATCTTTTGTTTAAATTCAGTGCTGATCCTGAAGTTAGCATCTTTAAGAGAGCCCTGTTCCAAATGACATGTGACATGTCTGAAAGATGACCTTTCCAAAAGATTGAGAATGCCTCTCAAAGTAGACATTTTGAAACAGACTGGAATTGAAACTGGAAGTTTAAGACACACTTCACCATAATTCTTTGGACTAAATGCCCAGCAATCCTAGAACAGCAGCAACCTGCGCTCTCACAAGACCCTAAAGGTGACTCAAGGTCAATGTCCTTGAGGACCTGCTCTGGAGCTGCTAGGTAAACAGGTTTGGGACTTGGGAGAGACGCTGAATGCACAATGGGAGAAGTAAGGGCCCGTCAGCTACTTGCTGGGAGAGACAAGACAGAATGGATTTCCTAAAGCTATCAGGCTGTGCGGGTTAGCTGGAGTCAATGACCGGTGATTGCTCTGTTCTATGCCTGGGTGTTACTACAAACCAAAGACCTCTGGCTACAACAGGAATTCCAACTTAGAAGGCAGAGAGGGGCCTGAGGGCAGGCATCTCTAACCCGGCCTCACACCTGCCGAGATACACTGGTTGGGGTTCTAAGACATCTTGGCTTCAGAACTTTATTGTTTAAACACTTATTTAAGAATCCTAAGAGCTTTTGTTTATAAAAACTGTATCTGTTGATTATACTGAGAAGTGACATTTATTATTTTTAAAATAGCAATAAACCTAGTTTACTATAATTTTAGATAATAAAAAAGCCTTCCCTGCATTTTTAAAAATATAAACAAACCAGAGAGGAGAAGGCTTGCTTTACATTTTACACTCCAGTCAATGTCTAATTAGGTCCTTCATCTGTTGTGTTTACCACAGGTCATGACATTTCTGGAAAATCCCACTTTAAGTCATGACTGAAGAAGAGTTAAATAGGAAAAGTAGCGTGATTTTGGAGTACTTATGTCGCCATGGACTGCCTTGACTGTACTATGAGACTGCATATATGAATAATAGGAACTTTGAGGAGCAGGGCAACAAGACCATAAGAATCTCAGAACTGTCATCTACAGAATATACTGTGACAGCTCACAGGAGGTGAGGAGCACAGGCCTACCACAGGAGCCACAAGCTGTGTGAATTCAGGACCCACCATGTAACAGCTCTGTGACCCAAGGCACTTATTTAATCTCTGTGTATGTCTGAATCCTCATTCAGACTACGAAGTTAATAATCACACTTATCTCTTCGAGTTACTGGAAGCATTATACGGGTTAATAAAAAAAAAACCACACAGAATAATGCTTAAAGATTAGCTATTAAGGGCTATATCTAGAGGCGTTCATTTAGATGACTAAGAACCCCTAATGTAGGGGAAATAAAGAGAATGTGGACAGAAAGAAGTCAAAGCGCTCCTTGGAGTTGGACTGAGATGAGCTTCCTTCCTATTCCTACATTTGCCTGGGATACCTCAAGACCATCCTACTGTCTCAGAAGTTTCCTACCACCCAAATATAAATTTAATTAAAGGAAAAGCCCCTCCCGCTTTGGCCTCAGGAATAGTCAAAAAACTAACTACTGAAAATTCCCAGCAAACATAATTTGGTCCCAAATTCCTTTTGGCTGTTAAGTATTTTACTTCAATGACTACCCTGAAGAAACAACTAGCTCATCAAACCACAAACACAGTGACTGCCCGAGGCTTCAGCAGAACCACAAGTTCCCCAGACAAATATAACAAAGACTCACAGATTCTAGAAGACTCAAGTGCGTCTTGGGAAAATGGCCTGAAAGCTGAGGGAACAGAGACAGCATGTCTTTGGGAAAGGTCTGTTGGCTGAGTCACAGCTCAGGCGCGGACATCTCGAAGATGCACTAGCTTCCTGGAAGAGCGCCCCACTGTTGTGCTCTTCCTCAGTGGGACAAAGCCACTAACTAGTGTTCCTTACTGAATATCCCTACTACCCAACAACTACTCCAGCGAGGAATGGTCTTCATGTCCTCCCATAGCAGAGGCCTGTACTACAGACATGACCCCCTGGTGGCATGTAGGACATGTGTCCAAGCCTACAGACCATGTTGGGCTTTGTCAAAAAAAGTTTTGATGGTTCCCTGATGGCTGTGGACCCTCTAGAAGGCAGTAGTCAATCTGCATCAGTTACCAAGGGGAGCTGTGGTATTTAGATCTATACTCACTGTTAGGCCAGATGGCAGGAAAAGGGACTTTCCTCCTCCTGCCATGCCTGTCACAGAGGGTGCTGCACATCTGTGATATGCTGCTGAGCTTGATGGCCGGGGCAGCATCTGCTGCATGGGAGCAGTCTGAGGGCCAGAGACCAGTCCCCGAGACAAAGCCACACTACTAAGAGGGGTCAGTGGTGCCTTTATAACTGACCACCTGCTTTAGCGGGGGCTCTCCCCAGCTCCCTTCCCTGTCCTTTGGTCTAGCTACGGTTCTCATCCATAGCTGCACATTAGAATCACTTTCAGACCTTCATATCTGTCTCATTAAATATCAAATCTTGCTTTCCCAGGACAGTTTCATTTCAGATACAGTATTAAGCAAAAGTCTTGAGGACTGCCTCTAAGCCAGAATGTCAAAGCGGTACGTCATCACGGCCATGCCAAAGGTGGGCAAGGTAAAGTGTTAATAAAGAGGGTGTGGGAAGCTCTTTGCAGGCCTCTCGGTCAAACAGAACTGAGCATGTTACAGTTTGCTCTTCTGTGTCTGGGAAGAAACCACTCTGACCAAAAGCTGCTTGGGGGAGGAGCTTATTTGGCTTACAGTCTAGGAAGAGGTTCATTTGAGGTAAGTCAGGGCAGGACCTGAAGTGAAATCGCTGCTGAAGTGCTGCTTGCTGGCTCCTGCTCAACCAGCAGAGAACTAGCCTTCTCTTTCTATGTAGTCTCTCAATCTAGTCCTGGCTGTCCAGAGGTCACTATGTAGACCAGACTGGTTTTGAACTCACAGAGAGCTACTTCTGCCTGTCTCTCCAGTGCTGGGATTAAAATTATGTGCCGCCATGCCTGGCTGCTAATTTAGCTTTCTTACAAAGCCTGCAGAAGGGTAACCCTGTCCACACTGGGCTGGGCCCTCCCACATGAATCATTAATTAAGACAATCTCTCAGAGACATAGCCATAGGCCAATCGGACTGGGCAATCAATCCTTCAATGGAGGCTTCCTTGGTTAGCTGAAGCCAACCAGCACAATCTGCTAGAGTAAGGTATGTCACTGCAAGCTATATCCTGCTTTAGGGTATCAGAAGAATTTTTTGTTTTGGTTTTTCAAGACAGAGTTTCTCTGTATAGCCCTGGCTGGCCTGGAACTCACAGAGATCTGCCGGCCTCTCCCTCCTCAGTGCTGGATTCTTTTCTTGAAAAGATGACCAACTATTGCATTCAATTCATAGTTTTCTGGTTAGGAAAATTAAGGTCTTGGGATACAGGAAAAGATGTTGTAGATGAGAGATGAATACACTACCAGTAACACATATGCCCAAACTAAAATCATTATGAAAGTTTAAAACTTAAACGATTTTTTAAATGTTTACATAAACATATTTTGGAAGGAATCAAATTGTTCACAAAGCCACCTACTGTTCCCAAATACTAGTCAAGCTGATTTGTACCCAGAGGCAATTTTATTGGGAGATGGCAGAGTACTAGGAGCCACTGCTCTTGACGAGACAGAAACAGGGACAGGCTGATGCTGCTGAGTCGACTTCCTGGGCACCACCCAGGGAGAACTCACTTCCACAGGTCATCCTCTGATCTCTAACGGGCACTGTGGCACCCACACACATTGAAGGCAGTGGCATTATTTTAAATTCTAGGATATTCTAGGAAGAGCAAAGCTTTACAAAAGAGAAAAGTTAATAAGTAATCTGGTGTTTAAAACCAATTTCTTCTTTTAGAAAAAAATTTCTTCACACTAAAGACTACTTGAAAAAATATTCTAAAAAAATAATGCATATCAGCAAAAAAGCACCCTAAATTGCTATCGAAGTTGAAACCTTGAATAAAATTCTACATACAAGTACAAAATCCTGACTAAAGTTTCCTATTGAAAAGCTGCATGATTTTAAATTCTCCCTAAACTCCTGCACACTATAAGTGCACGCTCATCAAATGGCTGTGTGCACCTACAGTGCCGCACCCATGAAACCGCCCTGGCTGAGATACCACAGCTGAATTGAACTCTAAGTGCCACCACTAAAGCCAAGCAAGCTGGCCTCATTGCTGGCCACTTTTATAGGCCTAAAGCTCTGGAGGGGCGGCTGGGTTAGCTAAGTCTGACAAATAAATGCACATCTCAGCTAGTCCAACAAAGCTA
>BDUI01001187.1:82848-128909 GCA_002335545.1 Apodemus speciosus
AGCCTTCACCAGAACAAGGAACCTCTCCTCCCACTGATGCCCAACAAGGCATTCCTCTGCCACAGTTTTGGCTGGAACCATGTGTACCCCTTGGTTGATGGTTTAGTCCCTCGGAGTCTGGGGCATCTGGGTGGCCGTCTGAACTTTTAAAATAGTTTCGGCACTTAAAGAGAATGCCTTTTACCTGGGTTGTTCATTCATGTACATTCATATATGTCTCCTGTAATTATATCACTGTAACAATATCACTGTATTTAGAGTCTGACTTTTTTACCTGGTGGTACCAGTTCCTTTATATTTTAGGCATCACTTTAGATATCTTCATATCACTTCATATCAGCAAAACCACATCTAATACAGATTATTATGGGAACTATGCTGATCCAAAAAACGTATCCAAGGAGGTCATGGTAACTTGGAAGCATGATACATTGATGTCTAGTACAAAAGGACGAACATGGTCTAAGCATGTTTGTATAGAACATGGCTGAGACAGTATAAGATAGAACTTAAGAAGACAGCATCAGAGAGAAGAGGTTCTGGAGTTGTTACCAAATGAGCATGATTTTGAACAGGAAGAGTAATGGGCCATATCAGGAAAGGCCATGCACAGAAAAAGAACTTAGAGAAGCAAACTATTGAGTCAAAAAGGCAGTCTGGAACTGTATGCTGGAAAGTCCCTTTAGTCTAGGGACACAAGAACACTATCACCTGTCTTAGGCCTGCATGGCTATGATGCATCCCAGAAAGTGTAGAGATGAGCGTCTCATGGATGGTGACTGTAAAATACTCTAGAACAAGGCAGGTATTCTGCCTCTCCAAATAACTGTAGCAGGTATTTAAGGTTACTGTCTCTAGATAACCAGAATCAACTCTCCAAACATAGCCCCAACCGCACATTTACTTATCCAATATAAGCAAGAACAACAACAAACATTTTTTTTTAACTCATGTAATGATGGTCTACAGATGTGTGCCCAATCGTATGCCACCAGGAACTAAAGTCACGCAAATGTCCCTAGTCAAACCCAGAGGGACAGAGATAAAAAGAGATGAATGTAGGAAAGAGATTAAGTAGCAGTCAAGGAAGTAGGATGAGGGAGAGGGAGAGATGAGAGAGGGCGGGAGAGTAGCAATCAGTGCATCATGGACAAGTATGAAAGCATCAAAGAACGATGACTTAAAACATGGAAAAATAAGGAAGAAAAAGAAGCTGATTAGAGCTAGGAGTTTGTAAAGGAAAAACAGTGAGCTAGGACATAGCCCTCCTTGCGTATAATTAGTCTTCTGAATAACTAGGCCAGAACAGTCAGACTAGGAAAATAAATTAATAATTAGAAACACTATCTGAAGGTATAAAAATAATCAACCAGAAATTCTTTTTAATCTTTTATTTTTGTGTCAGTAAATTATACAAAAAAAAATCAGTCAAAAATTTTATTTATTTTATCTGCAGACTTCAACATTTCAGAATCTAATGATACAAACTTAGAGTCAACATACTTCCTTATGGGCCTTCACAGCATATTTACATGGAAGGTCTTTTATTTCCTGTACCTATATTTAAATTTCCTTTAGCCAGCTAACAATCTATAGATTCCCGTGCACAGGGCTCTATGTGACGACTGTCATATGGTTAGTGACTATGGCCATCACAGGGCACTTGACTCACAGGTCACCATCTCTAGATAACTGGAATCAACTCTCCAAATACAGCCTCAGCCTTCTGTTTACTTATCTAATATAAAGTAAGCAAGAAGAAAAAGATCACGGCTAAGAAAGAAGCACAACGGCTGCATTACCGCAAGCATCCGGCTTTAACCAAAGAGGCTCAGAAGACACAAGTGCACATAAAGCAACCATTTCCCGAGAAACTTCTTGTTACAAGCAACTTCTATAACAGCAAAAGGGAAAGTGACAAGAGCTTCCTTCCCTCAGGCGAACAGTCTCTGCTTATCCCTGCTCTCCTCTGCTCCACAAAGATTATTTGGCAAAATTTGAGAAAGCTAAAACTTCTTGTAACTAACAATCACTTGTGCTTTAACCACCAGTAATTACCTAATGGTACTAAGGAGAATAGCACCACAGAACTCTCCCAGCTCATTCCAGGTAACGGCTTTCTGAGCCAAGGGCACTGTGGCGAGATCTAGTCTCATTTTCCTAGAGTGTAAGTGGGTGGCAGGAAAAATTATCAGGAGGAAGATCTTCTAACTCATGTGATTATAAATAGAAGACCCGTTACATATTATTACAAAAACAAAACAACACAGCAGGTTAAATAAAGCTTTATGTGGTACAGTTTCCTGTAACAGCTGGCAGCTACTATGAAAGTAAGTAAAGTATTTCACTTACTGAAATCAATGAGAAAGCGTCCGAATCCTTGCCTTTGGTGCTGGGGCATGATCATTATGCAGGACACATTATACTTCTGCTGGCAGAGCTTTTCCTATGGGAAAAAGAAGCATAGCAAGTACGTCAGAGCTCTGCTGCAGTGGGCAATTCCCAGCACCTGCCACGAGCCTTGTAAAACTCTCCACTGAGGTCAGCAGTGGCTTGGGTCAGCACCAACCAGAATAATCCTACTGTGCTAATCAGATGATCAAGTAACAAGGAACCAGCCACTCTGGCTATGCTCCTCAACTGTATCTGTATTCTACAAAGTTCGGAGCATATGATGCCAATAGGGAATCTAGGAAATGTGTGCGGGATGAAAGGACACCCACGGTATGGAGTGGAGAAAACACCACTCAGTCCACTTGGCAGAATAAGCAGGGCTTTGGCGGGCAGCCTTGCTAAATGATCATCTACAACTCTACAATGGAAAGTTGTCCTGTGTCTCTGAGCAAATGCCCCAGTGGCACTGGAATAGCAAACATGTGAGTAGACAGACACACACACACACACACACACACACACACACACACACACACACACACACACACACACACGTGTCTCCTGTGAATCAGAAGGCCAAGCAAAAAGCCAGAGAAATAATTAGTCTGTATCTCAAACCAGGAAAATCAAACAACAAAAAAGACACCAAGAAACCCCCAAGTCTCTGAAATTCTATTAACAGTTTAAGACCAGGAGGGAGGCTGGGTAGAGGGACAGCTCTAAAGAGTCCACAATTGCGATACTGTATTCACAGTACACAGACACCACCAAAACCTACACAGAGAAGATCTGGAAAAGGCTTCTAAGGCCATGAGTCCTGTGGCCAAATATAAACCACAAACGAGGCTGCTCACAAATAGAACCACATCAGAGGGTCACTTCAAAACACTCAGATCTTTAACGAACCAGTTTCAAAGACCACAGGAAACAACTGTGGAAAAAGTCGAAAGGGCAGAGTGAGAGGAGATGAGCCCCACTTGTGTGCACTTGTAGCAATCTGCGGCATCTCTAGAACTCGACAAGTAACAGCGAGACTGTGTGGTCTCTAGGAGATAAATTGCCCATCCCTGGATGTGCATGCCAATAGTAAAGGCTCAAATAATTAATTTTACTGTGCAAAGTAAGATAAATGGGTCACTCTATCTAAAAAGAGATGTACTCTGGGCAAAGAGGATTTATAGCCTTGATGCCAGTCCTTTCTCTGTCTAGAACTGTTCTCACCCCTGAGAGTTCACTGAAATATTATCCAACAGTAATCCGCTTCCTTTTCTTAATAGATGTCTCTGGGCTGGGGACCAGCTCAATAAATAAGTACTGCGCCTGCCCTGGCAGCACGGGCCTCCAGGAACATGAGGCTTAAATCCACATTAAGGAGAAGGATGGCCAGGCATGGTGGTGTACCCTTTATCCCAGCACTTGGGGGGCAGAGGCAGGCATTTCTTAGTAATCAGGCCAGCCTGATCTACAAAGAGAGTAAAGCCAGGGCTGCTACACAGAGAAACCCTGTCTGGAGTGGTGGGGAGTGGATATGGTGGTGCAGCATTTCATCTCAGCATTCAGGAAGCAGAAGACAGGTGGATCTCTGAATTTTAGCATAGTCAGAGCTAAATAGTGTGATCCTGTCTCCAAAAACAAAAACAAACAGACAAACCAATCAATGAACCAAGAAAGAAAGAAAGAAAGAAAGAAAGAAAGAAAGAAAGAAAGAAAGAAAGAAAGGAAGAGAGAAAGAAAATTCAGTCAAAATAGCTGTATGCTTATACTCCCAGGGATGAGACGAGGGGACCTCTGGATGGTGTATGTGTCTGGGGGGAGGGGGACATTGAGGGATATATATATAATGGGGGGAGGGGGACATTGAGGGATATATATATAATGGGGGGGAGGGGGACATTGAGGGATATATGTAATGGGGGGAGGGGGACATTGAGGGATATATATAATGGGACAGTCTTGCCATGTAGTCTAGGCTGACCACAAATTTGTGATCCCCTTGTCTTGAGGCCTTCTGAGTACTTAGATTAGAGTCATATGCTACCACACCGGCAGATCGTCTAGCTTCTTATTCCCTGTGAAAACAGCACTTCTATGGAGTGTTCTGTGAACATTAAAGAAAAGCAGATCCAATAAAGTCACTCATCTGCTGGGCGTCTGGATAATTGCCATCTCTGTTTATGTAACCATTCTTCAGTGCACACTCCGAGGAGAGTTCAACACCTGGCAAACACGGTCAAAACCACCTCGCTTTCAAGGTGCACAAGTTATTAATAGCGGTTTCTGAGCAGAGGCTGAAGGGAAAGCTCTGAACCAGTGAAAAGATGGGCCACTGGGCCTTAGTATACAAGCTCTTCCCCACGCTGACTGCTAGAGACAGGTAGGTTACCTATAGATGAGACGCCCTTAGGACTTAAAACTACAGGGCAGATCATGAGAGGCCGTGGTGGAAAACCAGTCATCTATCAGCCAGGCCACTGACTGCCAGTGGTGTTTTTATTTTAATTACATTTATTCCTTGGTGTGTGTGTGGGGTGGGGGTGTGGGGTACAGTGGGGGTGCACACATGCCATGGTGCATGTGGACAACTTCTGGGAGTCAGTTTTCTCTTACCAAGTGGGTCCTGGCCCTTCCTCACTAGCCATCTCAGCAGCCCCCAGCCCTACCAATGCTCTAATGCTGGACACTGCTGACCTCTGAGGGTAGGAAAGGAGCCAGAGAGTTTGAGGTCGCAAGTGCTGCAGCACAGAAAGCTTCATGCGCACACCACTTCTAAGGAGAAAGAAGCTTAACATTTGGAAATCAAAGCTGCCAGGCGGCCTCCAAGGTGGTAAGCACACGTCACGTGGCTACTGTCAGCACAGCACAGGGTGCTGGGGTCCTTTACACTTCCCAGGCACCTTTTTGGTGGTGKTGTTGGTTTTGTTTTGTTTTTGTCTTTTCAAAAGAGCTTTAAACAAAAAGCTGAGGTTTTCAGAAATATGAGCCACTTACTCAAATTATTGTCTTTAAAAAAAAAAAAACAACCCTGTTCAAAGAACTGAGCTCCACTAAAAACATTTGTGAGAGAGAATGAAGGCCATGCTGGCTCGTGGTTTACCTTAGAGAAGTATCCAACCAGATGACAGCCTTTTTCATCATTTTTTGTAAGCACATAAAAAAGGAATGGCTCGACATCATAATACAATGTTTTGTGGTCCAGGAAGAGCTTGGCTAACAAGCAAAGGTTTTGGCAATAAATTTTGCTCATATTCCCATCAACCTAGCAAAAGAGAAACAGACAACATTATTTAGCAGAAAAGTATCATTAGAATATAAACTTGTTTCTTCTGTATATCATTTTAAAAAGTATATAATTTTATTTCTAAATCCTACACTCTAAGATTAAAATACTCCATTAAATAAAGACAGTATTAACCAGGGAACAGCTGTTATTTGCAGAGTCAGAATCCCATCTTTCCTCTTGTTAAGGTAGATTCAAGACAGTTAACGTCTCCGTCTCCTTAAGCTCATTCAAGAAACAGCAATGCTAGCAAAGTCACCTTCACTTGCAATCAAGAGTTAAAATTTATCAAGCATGCCCTCTTACTTTTAAATTGGAGTCAAGTAAATCTGAAAATTAAAGAAACAAATAAAAACTTCATTGTGCACGTCAAACTTTTGTTATTTTCAAAAGGACTTCAAATAAAAATAAAATAAATGAACTGTCTGAGTTATTTTGATTCTTCGAAAGTGTAGATTAACAGCGGGGCATCCATTTTGGTTTTATCCAAGTATCATTTTAATATAACTGGAGAAGATACAATCTCTGTGTTGGGAATACTTACAGACAGAGTCAGGTGAATGTAAACATACAGTAAGCATCATGATTACAGTCTCCCTCTCTTCAAAATAAAAGTCCCAAGCTGGGACACCAAGGCCTCCACAGGAGCGAAGGTACACACACCAATGTCTTTGACCAAACGTTGTGACTTGCTGAAGCAGAGAGCCAAGCAGACCCTGCACTCTTCTTAGGGGAGATAGGTTTTGCTAACCCGGGCTCTTTAACAATGAACTTGACCATTCCTAGGTCTCCTGTGGACCATACTGGTTCTTATACTGCACGAATTATTTTTAGATTTCATATAACTATTTCCCTTGGACAGAACCTTAGTCCCACACATAGCAACATAATCAAATACAGGCAACTGGCACTGAGGATACAATTCTCTCTTTAATTAAAGGAAGTTTTGATGTATTTGGGAGTATGGTCCTTTTGGAAACAGTGTTGTACACATGAAATAAYAGCGATGTACTTCTGTGTATCAGAAATGAAAACACTGAAACCATCTCTGATCAATTCAGAAAAGTCTAAGAATAGGGACAGGTACAGAAGAAACTCATGAAACCTGTAATCTGAGGTTACTGCTTACTTGTTTTTAAGTCACAGAAAAGATCTAAAAGTTTCCTTTCCATAACCGATGCCTTCAATCCAGATGCTAGCACAGGGCCTTAGGTTTCCTCCTCACCCTTGGGGTGGGAATGAACTACACTTCTGGGGACTTTCATCTCTGCGCTTTCCAAACACATGCCTAACAAGACTGATTATCCTACCCAGATGACTTCCTGATAGATCAGAGCGTCCACACACAGGATTACTCATGATGATTTATTCAATAATTACTTAAGGCAAGCAATGTGTTTTTCTGCCTGGGAAAAGATGAACAGTCGTTTCAGTTGCTTTTGGTCAGAGGAAAGGAATCCAGGCACCAGGAAAGGAGCAGAGAGCAAAGCAGACACAATGCAAAGGCTCCCTGAGACCAACTCTGGACCTCACCTCCTTGGGTCCATCAAGTGGGGTAGCCTGTACTTGGCTATCCTTCGCACCGGGGAGACTCACCAGGAGCCGTCCCCACTTCCACCCTCTTTCTACTCAGATATGAGGCTATGATTTTTGGTTGTCACAAATGGACTGGCAGCACCACCAGCAGGAGGCAGATGGCAGGATGTTGCTAAACACCTTAAAACATACACTACAGTCCCCATACAATATACTATTCAACTTGAAATGTCAGTAGTACTCGGGCTGAGAAGCCTGCGCTTGGCCTTTAATAAGCAGTAATAGCACAGTCTCACAAACAATTCCACTTGCCCTTCAAGCTTACTAGAAAGAGCAGGAAGGTGCTTTAAAAAGTACTCTTGAGAGGGGGGGAAAAACTCTGAGAAGTCTGAGAAGGCTCTTAGTCACAAGAGAAACTGCCGACCTTCCCTTTATTACAAGGGAGAGACACCGCTGGCCAGAGGAAAACGCAACCGTGCAGAAGAATGACACACGGGAACATGGGCATTTGGAAAGAGAGACCCTAAAGGATGCTGCTTTTCAGACAAAGAGGACATCATGTCTGCTGTGGAAGGAAGGCTTGATCTGAGACCCTGAAGCGTAAACAACACACCAAGATGGTAACAAAGATGACAATAGAGCAAGGCACAGAAGTGTGCAGCCACGGTGAGGGGGGTTAACAGCAAGAACAGACAGACAGGACCACCAAAGGAAAGCTTGGAGTCCTCAGTATATACAACCGATCAGCTAAACTAGAGCCCTGAGCCTGGCAGCAGATGCCTGGCTAAACAAGGAAAATAAAGCAAAGATTTTCKGCTACTATGTCAATTCTGAAACCACAAGATATCTTCAAAACCCTACAATGACACCTACGTGAACACAGGGGCTTCCTGTGAATAGCAGGGTTCTCTAGGGTAGCCGTCCACAGAGAGTGGGGAAGGGTCCCTACATCTGCCGGGATCTCGCCCTGAGGATTTATCCATGCTGGCAAGAACCGGACGGCAGCACAGGTGTCTGTGTGCTGAGCAGATATATATGTACGGCTGCTCGATTYCCTGGACGAGGGCGCACCTGCCAGACACTGGCTGGAGCTGCTAAACAAAGCTCATTTCTCCTGCCAAAGAATGTGGAATTTACAAAGAGCCAAGGAGATCACTTGGATATTGTGCTGTAGAAAGGGATTAGAAAAAGGAAAAAAAAGTTGATGTGATAGAGTTAAGAATTCTTCATCAGTCTAAATGGTTGCTTAATGTGGTTAAATATTCCAAACCATGGAGCTATTTTAAAGAACAGTGTGAATTCCAATGCCAAGACTGAATACACACTGTACTATCTATATGCAAACCGTCCAAGTACACAGTCAACAGTTAGGAATATTAAGGTTCGAAAAGATGATGTTTTTGTTTACATGTGCTTACCTCAAATACTGAGAGGTCTTTCCTTCGGTAAATTTCATTCGCTGGAGGATGGAACCATCCACACTTTTTTGAGTGTCTTAGCAAAATATTTTTACTCTTCATATATTTAAGACAGAATTCACACAGGTAAAGCTTTGGTAATCTGTCAAAGTTTAAAAATCAGAAAGTCTATCAGAGTGACTATACTGTTCAAGAGAGAAAAGCAAAACACTGCCCACTGTTCTCTAAGACATAAAATGGCTGTAAAATCTTTTGAAAACATTTGAAAACTGAAAAAAGAAGCCAGGTATTGTGGCATACACCCTCTACCCCAACAGTGGGTGTCAGAGGCGGGAAGGAGAGGGTCTCTATGAGCTAGGCGAGCCTGGTCTACACATCTAGTGTCATACCAGCCAGAGCTACATCATGAGAGCCTGTCTCTAAAAAAAGGCAGTGGGGAGACTCCAGTAATAAAGAAATATGAAGACCTTAAAATATTTTAAATAAAGGTTATAATAAGGCATTCTGATTTTGTGACCAACCATCAGGGTTTTCACGCATGGTGTCACCACCTAAAAATCAACAATTCAGAATGCTATTCTTTAGTATATTTTTAAAAATTCAGATTTAATGTTGTATTTCCAATAGTTTTAATGCACAGTGCTGTACTAGAGTAATCATTAATTTGTAAATGAGTTTATTATCTTTAAGATGCTATGAATGCCTAAAACGTGGCTTATTCCTGCCTCTGATGAGGAAGCTCTATAATGTCATAGTCTGGAGAAGCCGACACAAGGCCGACAGTCAAAACCTCACGTTTGTCTTTTACCAATTCCACTGCTGTTCTAATTCCTACATTAAAAAATGTTTTGGGTTTTTATCTGTAGTGTTTTATTCTTAACTTAGTTATCTGCACTCAGTGCTGCAGAATTACTAAGCACATAGTCTTTAATCTTCTGAAAGTAGCAGTACTGTTTACACAGCACCAACAAAGGGCTGAGGTACGCTAACACACATTATAGACATCTACTTCAGTGATCCGGGCATAAGTCATTTCAGACACTTTAAGCTATATGCACATATTACACAGATATGTAAACTATACACACACATAGGTTCATGTACAGTGTTAGGTAACGTGTATATGTGTGAGGCAGACACAGTCCTCACTCTCTCCTAACAACCTCATCATCATTCACGAAATCTCAGCTAAGCTGGTCTTCCACTGAGACTTACAGATGATTCCTCCTCCTTCTCTTCCTCCTCCACAAAACCATTTTTTGAGATGGTTAATTTCAGTCTTGGCTGGGAGGGTAAAAACCCAAGATCCTACTAATACCATGCAACTTGATGTGGGCAGCAGAAGAAAAGAAATGTTGGGTGATATGGTTGGTCACTGAGACACTCTTAGAGTTAATCTTAGTTTAAGAAAAGCAAGAAACTGACAACATTTTCTGTTCTTTGAAAAATGTTGGCTGTAAGTGGCTTTAAGTGATTTGGGAAGGGTCTCTGAAAGTTATCTGCCACCTACTACTTCCTCCAACTTTTTCTACTTTGCTAAATTTCTGGGAGAAAAACCATGAAAAAACCCCATGAGGGATGAGAAGTTACTAATAACTTCTTCATCCTTTGTTTGTTTGTTTGTTTGTTTTTTGGTTTTTTTCAAGACGGGGTTTCTCTGTGTAGCCCTGGCTGTCCTGGAACTCACTCTGTAGACCAGGCTGGCCTTGAACTCAGAAATCTGCCTGCCTCTGCCCCCCAAGTGCTAGGATTAAAGGCGTGCACCACCACAGCCCAGCCTTCTTCATCCTTAACTAAAAGAAAGCCAGTGTAGGAGATCTATCACACGCCTCTAACCAACTACTGTTTTTTCTGATTTGGTTCTGTACAAAACCTGCAATTGTCTTACTAACCAAATGGAAACAGGATGACCTCGAAAGTCAAAGAAAATTTATCTTTGTTTTGTTTTGGAGACAAGAGTTTTTCTGTGTAGCCCTGGCTGTCCTGTAACTAGCACTGTAGACCAGGCTGGCTTTGAACTCAAGAGATCTGCCTGCCTCTGCCACCCTGAGTGCTGGGATTAAAAGTGTGTGCCACTACCTCCTGGCTCAAAGACTGAAGCTTAAGAGTGAAGTTAATATTCACTAACAGTACAAAAAACACACCACAAAAGTAAGCTGACGGCAAACACGTATAATTGACTACCAAAATTTATGTTTGTTTATCCACTCATTCACTATTTTTTGGAGACCAGTTCATGGCTATCAACAGAATATGTACTGACAAAGATGGCCTTCGACCTCCGACCTTCTGTCTCCACTTCGAGGTGCTCACGTGCAAGTGTGCACACCATGACCTRTGCACTTTCTGTGGTTCGTGGTGATGGAAGCGGGACCTCGGCACACTCAGAAGCACTCTCCCAGCTGAGTGGCGGGCATCCTTGGAACCCAAGTGTACCCCAAATCATTCCATTCCTGCTGTGGAACACAGCCTGCCAGGCTCGGTCCCTACCTTGCATATTCCTGTGGGTAAGGCGAGGAGTACCAGGTTTGGATTTCGTATTTTCCGAACTCTATTACTGAGGGGTACCGACCACAGTCTTCTACTCCACTTTCACACTCAATTTTCTGATAAACAACAACGGCAACAAATCATGATAAAATACAAGTTCCAAGAAGAGAATATTTCGTTTACATGGTTTCTCCTTTTCCACTTGAAGCTACCCAAACATGCCATTGATCTTAATTATGAATTTACATGTTAAGACAGAAAACATTAAGCATCCTTGCACATAATTCATATGCATGCCAAATAATATCCTAACAAATATGCCAAATGGGCAATAAGTGTGATGCAAGTGAATCCCAAAGTCTATCCACCTGGGTACAACAGCATACGCAATGCGTTCGAGCTGGTTAGGAGACGGTGCAGCTGCAGCTCCACACCCCTGCAGATCCCTGCTCCTCCAGGAAGCCGCATGCCAGCCCCTGAGTTATTGTCTGTGCTGTGTGAAGTGAAGCCCTGGTCCTTC
Organism: Apodemus speciosus; assembly: GCA_002335545.1. NCBI lineage: Eukaryota > Metazoa > Chordata > Mammalia > Rodentia > Muridae > Apodemus > Apodemus speciosus. The sequence goes on from BDUI01001187.1 coordinate 94,484, forward strand.
CCTTCTCCCGTGAAGCTACAGAGGCTGAGCAACCATCCCCGTGGCCTCCGTGTCTACTATACTCTCTGGCATAGAAAAGGACGGATTTCTTGAATAAAACCCCTAGCTTTGGGGCTGGCGAGATGGCTTAGGTGAGGCATTTGCTGCCGAGACTGATAATCTGGTCTCTAGAACCCACATGAAAGAAAGAGAATTAATTCTTGTAAACTGTCCTCTGACCTCCATGCCTGCACCATGGCACTGGTATGCAAGCCACCCCCCCCCCCACACACACACAAAGAGATTAATGCAATTTAAAAAAATAAGCTTTGTCATGTTATAAAGGGCTTTAGGACTGCATTATCATTCAGATAGGGACGACTGTCCCTTACTTTTCTATAGGAATATCCTCACTCCACACACAAAGAAAAATTTTAAAGAGAGAAATCTGACATTTGCTTTAGCTGAATGAGAACAAACAGTGTTCTGTCAGAGGCAGAAGAAGGAATGACAATCCTTACTAGGTCTTCAGATCAAAGGCACCACAAGTCTTTAGCAGGACTGGATGCTGCTAAAGACAAAGCTAGAAGCCCACAGCAGACAGTGTGACCTAAAGGGAAGAGCGGATGGTTGGCCACACACTATTGTCTACTGCCAGTAAAACACTGCGATTCCGTGTACGTCTTTGAGAAGTCTATAGCCTTGGCTCTTGTCTGCCAACAGTAACCCAAGTGGAGCTGACATGGTAAGTGGAACCATTTAGAGAAATTACTAGACAGTAAAAATGAAGATGACTTCAGCTGATAATAAAAGACAACACTAYGCTCATCAATGCCAGAAAGCTAACAATGGATACACTTCAGAGGCTAGCCATCTGCATCGGGACTATTGGTAAACTGAGAGGGGACGTGCTTTTTGGTTACAATTTGAAATTGTTATTTTCCAAATGTGGACAAGAATGATCAGAAACCCCTTTTTTAAGGTTTTAGTGTATTCTTTGGTCTGTGTTTGAGAGTGTGCGTGCGTGCGTGCGTGCGTGCGTGCGTGTGTGCACCTATGCACTGAGCTGTGCTTCTGGGTAGGTCAGAGGACATTTGGGAACTGGCTTTCTCCCCCACCCCCACCCCCCAACCCCCTCCCTGGGTTTTGGGGATTGAACTCTGCTGTTGGGTTTGCACAGCAAATGCTTTTACCCAATCAAGCCATCTTGCTGCCGCTATTATTATTATTATTATTATTATTATTATTATTATTAATAATTGGTTTTTCATTATTATTATTATTATTATTATTATTATTATTATTATTATTATTAATTGGTTTTTCTCTATGTAGCCCCAGCTGTCCTGAAACTGGCCTTGAATTCAGAGCTATGCCTGCCTCTGCTTCTGGAATGCTGGGTTTAAAGGCATGTGCCGCCACGGCCAGTTAATTATTATTCTATGTGTATAACTAGTACTGCTTTGGTCTGTTTTGAGTCTTCTCCTATTTTGAAAAGAAGAGATAATCTACATTTATTGCTATAGCTTAAAAAAAAAAAAAGGCGTAAGCATTCAAGAAACACGAAGGACTCTCCAGCCTCACTGCAAAGGTCAGAAATCACACGACTCTCATTACGGCTGTGTCGGGTCTGGGCCTTACCTCCCAAGACAGTTCCCGGGCCTGCTTGAAAACGTCCAGATCCTCTTCAGTCACGATATCCTTGTTTCCGATCACATTTACATCTGTACTTTCTTGTTTGATGCTTATTTTAATTTCAGAATCTGTCATTTAAAACCAGCAGAAAGTGTATTCACTGGTCTGAAGCATGGGTGACCAGTGCATATTACCAAAAATGGTCCCGAATTAGCACGGTGGGCAATGGGATCTCTTTGCGTTGAGCGGTATAAGCTCATATAGCTAAGCCCTGCTTGTAGATCTAGCAGTAACCCCTTCCCTACTACATATATCACTGTCATCTTTCTATAACAAATACGAGGGAAAGAACAATACAAAGCAAAACATATTTTTTCAACCACGATATGAAGTGATGACTAGTTATAACATTACCATCATTAGTTCTAAGCTCATAAAATCTAACAAAAAAACAAAAAGACACAGTTTGTTGTTTTTTTTTTTTTTTTTTTTTTTTTTGTTGGATAAAGGGTAACAAATGAAAAGGGCCAATTTGTTCACAGAACTTTGGAAACTGGTTTCCTAAGGTGGACAGGTACACATGCAAACACACTCAGATCCAATGCACACTCCACAGAATCACAGGTCAGGCTCTGCTGAGACGGAAGCGGGATGAACTTTGTCATGAGAAAGCAACGGAGCAGAGGGAGAGGCAGAGCTGAAACACCTGGCTGGAAGCACCGCCAGCGCACGCCAAGGCGACACTGGCTGCGAGAGGGGGACACTGGCTACGAGAGGCGCACAGGAGACRGCACGGCAGAAGCATGGCGGTGGCTATTCATGCGGACTACTAAGCCGGGAGCAATGCTATGAAGGTATCTGGAGCAGGGAGTGCCTAGTGCCACTACGGATGGAAGTAAATAATAGAAGGCCGGAGATATTAGTTGGAAAAACATTTTTTGGAGGTTTAGTCAGAATTAGAAAAAGGTCAAAGTCTCACTGCATGTGTGTCGAAGTGAGCAGCACAGAGAAGGGGCCTATGTCGCGGCCAGGAGCTGGTGTCCTGACTCTCGGGGTGGGGGAGGGCGGGCGGGGTGGGCTGCAGCTTTCACCTCTTGCTTACCATTATCCTGATCAGGGTTAATCCTTCCGTCTGCCAAGCTCCCCTTCCCTGGTGACGGGGTCCCCATCTGAGGGGTCACTTTATATTTTAATCTGCCTAGCATCCTGTGCTTTTTAAGAAAAGTTGTTCGCTTGAAGTGAGCAATGGCTTTAAAAATATGTCGTCTAGTCACCCCCCAGCTAGAGGAGGAGTGAGACGGAAACCTGCTCCTAAAATCTCCTTTTCCAAAAAAACGGGCTTTAGCTTTTGCCGTGGAAGAGAATTCAGTTTTACGACGCATGCGTTTGGGTGGTGCATAGCTCGGGTGTCCCTTTTTTCGAGACTGTCCCTGAGTGGTATAGATATGAGAAAGTCCATCACAGAGTGCCTTCAGCTGGCTGTTGTTAGTAAGACTGCTGAAGGAGGGCTCACTGGGCTGGCTGGAAGAGCTCTGGGTAGAGGTAGAGGAGGTGCAAGGGCTGTACTTTTGTGAACTGGGGCTCTGACCAGAGACGGGGGCGGGGGGCGGAAGTGCAGAAGGTGGAGGTTTTAGCTTTTGTGTGGTACCTGTAGCCAACACATGAGAAGTGCATGACTGTTTCTGAGAGACCTTTTTCCTTGGACGGTAGTGCTTTGAAAAGTCTATTATTTCACCTCGGGATCTGCGACCATCAGGTGATGGTGTAAAAAACTTAGTAAGGCCATCAATGAGCCCTTTGGTTTTCTTGTTAACTTTAAGTGTAGAGGCAGAAATGTAGGTGGAGGAGGTGGTGGTTTTGGTGGTGGCACCAGGCCGGGTGGGGTCTGTGACAGCCAATCTGCTGCTTGAGTCCTTCCCAGACGCAGCATGACCAGATGAAGGTGTGGTACAGACTTTAGTCTTTTGACCCCTACCAGGTGACCCCCTTCCTGTGAATGCATTCATGGATCCTTCATCACTGGTTACAGACCTAGGCAAGAATTTAGAGAATAGTATCAGCATTAAATAACAGAACTATAAAGGTATCTAATAACAAATCTATAGAAACTAGATGCATAGTCAATGTATTTGAACTTGAAAAGATTCACTGCAACCTTAAGAATGGGTTTTTGTGGGTGCCACCACCTACATGTTTCTTGGCTGGAAAGATAATAGATTCTACCTGTGTGCCAGGATTCTCCCAGGGCCTGTCTAACAGGTACTAGGAGAATCCACATGGACCCAAGTACAGTACAAGTAAGAAGAAATTTGCAGATACTAAAAACATCCAACACTTTCGGTATAATTAGACAAAAAAATAAGTCATCCCCAGTGCTGTTACAAGTAAGTATAATTTCCTGAGATGTCCTTTAAGAAGTCTTAGAGGAAGTAGGTCATATGTGTGATCCAGAGTAGAAGAATATACTCATTTCTAGTTAGAAGTAATTTTTCACTTAGTTTGAAAAACTATAGAAGTTCAATTTGGGTATGTCTATAAATTTGTACTAAAAAATAAAAATAAAGGTATACTCTTCTAGTTTATGCTTAGCATGATAAACAGCCAATAATACTAGGAGAAAAGACAATTACAGCATAAAATATTGCTGAAAAAAAGGACAATTGCAAAAAACAAAAACAAAAAACAAAAACAAAAAACTGAAGAAATGATCGAGGAGAAGCTGCAGCAGGCTGGACATGACATGGGAGGTCTGGTGGAGAAGCAGCACATTACATGGGCGTTACCAGACACTGGGCCTAAGACCTCGGCCTCCTATTTGCCTGACATTTCACCTTGGGTGACGCTGGGGTCTGGCCACACTGCTGTGGGAGGTCACCCCACACACAGCYGCGGACAGGAGCAGCAGCTGGCCGCCTGCGCCTCCCTAGGGCACACTTGGGAAGCTCCCTTGGTRCAGGAGAGATTAAGGCAACAGAACCATTTGCATCTGTTCATGACAATGCTGAGGTTGAGTTATTCGTTTAGCTGAAGCTAATGGAGAAATGGAAGCCTGAGAATGGTATGATAACGGATTACCAGAACACCTTAAATAATTACAAATAGACCACGTTTTAGTGCCTATCCTGTACACAGAGATTTAATGAACCAATTTCTGTAAGGCTCATCTGAGGTGGCTCAACTGCCAGGAACTTTGCCTGGCACCACTATTTCAGCCAAATCAGGTGAACGCTGGAGATCTCTGGTGTCACTAGAAGACACAGTGAGGGTAGTGACAACTCATCCAGGCTAAAATGTCTGCATTTTAATGCTGCATCTGGACTGGATCTGGAGTACGCTGGCCAGAAAGGAGAACAGGCTTATAAAGCCTGTAAAAGAAAATCTCCCCAGACTGTCTTAAAAATTCCTCAGCTCAAAGGGCAATTTTGGGCAAACAAGAAGTTAGGATTGGTGCCAGGTGCAATTTTCAGCTGTGTCCTTTGTTTGGAAAATTTATATTCTAATTTGGATTTTATAAATGGACCTTGAGGATACTGTCCCATTTCAGGAACAATGCCTACAGAGGAAAAATGAAAAAAAATATTTCTACTTCAAATGACACTAAAATGAAAGATTTTATTCATAAATGTTTTATATTTGTTTCTAGAAATTAACAACCAAAAATCCATTTAAAAATGTCTACCATTCCAGTTAAAGGGCTTTCATTAAATTTCACTAAAAACAACAACAACAAAAGAAAAAAAAATCCCAAAAAACCTCTAGTAAGGAGCTGCACTTTCTACTTCTCCTGTGGAAGATGAAGTGCAGACGGGCTTCGATACAGTAAACTTCTTCAGGTGAAGTAAGGGGAAAAAGAATATACAAGTCAGAGTCACAGTATTTTTTCAAGGCGGGCAGAATACCTTCTTGTATATAAAGCACAGGGCCTCTGTCCTTAAGCCCCCCAAACAGCCTGAGCTGCCCAGGAACTCACCCTGTAGACCAGGTTGGCCTCAAACGCTTTGTCTCCCATGTGCTAGGATTAAAGGCCTGAGCTACCATGCTCGGCCCTGTGTGTGTGTTTCCTAACACTGACATTTGAACCTATATTCCATAGCGGTTAAAAATGCATTCTCTTCATTTTTTTTCAGCTAACCTTTAATGACAATTAGACAACGGAAAGAAGTTGGAAATGGGGCTATCATAGCAGACTTGGGGTTATTGCAAAATATTTTATCTGTATTCTGCACGCATCTGCACCTGCCAAGTGGACCCGTCTAACTTTTTACAGGACAATCATTTATAGGTTTCTCAGAAGCTACTATTTTGGAGAAGAAATCTAAAAAAAAAAAGTGGTAATATTACATTAGCATCAGAAGGGAGAGTTATTTTTTTTAATGCTATCTGGAATGATAATGAAACTTTCTAAAGACATGAACAAAATACTTTTTGGTTTAAAAAAATTCCTGTGAAAATATTTATAAAATTAAGCTGTTTTAATGCTCAGCCAATAAAAAAAGGCTGAGGAAGTTTGCAGTTCTTACAACACTTCCATCTTGCTGCTTGAAATATGCCACTCGGTATCACAGCTACTGCCAAGAAGACCCCAAAATACCAAGTGTAGTTACAAATGTTATTTTTGAGGGGAAGATCCCACAGCTTATGCAAAAGGAAAATATTCCTTATTGAGTTTAGAAAAATTATGCTAAAAAAAACTGACAAAGTTCGAGGGGGTTACAATTACCTACATTTTTAAAAGCACAACATAAAAGATTTCTTTTAATAAGATCTCAACCTACAACAATCGTTGCTTTAATTTATTTTTCGGTCGTCCAATGGGTTTTGCATATCGCCGTTTTATTTGTGCAGCTTTCTCATGAAGTAGTTTTCTTCCCTTTTTCTTTGGTCTGCAGACTTGGCAAATCCACATCCCTGAATTAATATATATATGAAAAAAAAATTTAATGTTTCACTTAAGTTGAAGATATTAAATATACCCTGTAGCTGTAATCTGACCAAGGACGCCTGTATGTAGCTCTTTCTCTACAAAAGTGGGTCACTTCCTGTCGCTCTCTTTATAAAAGACACTGCTGAAGGTCAAAGACCCCAGGTCAAGGAGAGAGAGAGCAGAGGCTGGCCCTGGCTTATGACTCTTCCCTAAAGCTGTTCCCCATTAAGCCACCCACTACCCCATACTCACCCAGGGAAACGTGTGTGTGTGTGTGTGTGTGTGTGTGTGTGTGTGTGATGTGTGTGATGTGTGTGAATGTATTCTATGTGTACATGCTCAAGAAGGTCAGAGACGGCACTGGACCCCCTGGAATCGGTTACAGGTAGTTGTGGACTGACTGGTCCTCTGGGAAAGTAGCGAATGTTCCTAACCACAAAGCCATCTCTCCAGCCTAAGTCATAAGCTATTTATCTTTTATTTCTTTCTTATCACTTGGGAGAAAAGTTTTTAAGTCAATCAGACTTTTGAACTTCCTTAGGGAAAAGAGATTTGTTTGTTTTATTAACCACTTTCAGAAATTTCCAATACTAAAATGGCTAAGAGTTTAAGTATTTTAAAATTAAAACTTAACAATTTTAGGTATTCTGGCATTATAATAGTTGAAATGACATGTCTAGCATATTAAAAAAAAAACAAAAGATGTAAATATTATAGGCAAGTTTAGTAGATCAAAAAGCCCCAATTCAAATCCGTGAGGAAATGAGGAAACAATTCATTGAACTTCCGGGAAGGAGAAGAGCTGCTTCCTATTCTTCACAAGAATGGTTCAGCCTCTCCCTTTCCCTCTTCATTAGATAAGGTCTCATGTAGCCCAGGCTGGGCTTGAACTCTGACCCCCCCTGCCTCAGTCTCCCAAGTGCTGGGAAAAAAAGTTATGATTTTTTTCTTTACTATCAAACTGATTTAAAATATTAAGACTATAGTTTTATCAAATCTAAGATATTACTACTAATAAGATAAAAATTATTTTAAAGATGTAAAAAGGTAAAAAAGGAAGTATGTCTTAGCTCAGTGGTTCTATTGGCATTGTCATGAGGATAATTCCTCATACACTGGTGGTCAGTAAGTGGCCTCTAATTAGAGAATTCTTCTCTACGAGTTTATCTTCAGGAGTGAAGGAAACACTTGCAGCATTTGAAGTATCTACCGTAGAGAATTGGTTAATTAAATCAATTATGGTTCATTTATACATGAGGCTGCAAAATCAAATACCTTCAGGAAGCACCTCGACCGCGTATGACTAAAGCAAATTAGAACACGTGACAATAGGGAGCAGTGACAGGGTGGCAAAGCAAAGCATGCATGCCCCACTGAGACAACTCAGGGTAAAATTGAAAAGTATCGTGCCAACAAAGCTCGTTTATGGCCCACAAGCAGGTCTGGAAGCCCTGCTCCGTGTTATGGTGCTCAGCATGACTCGTGTAAAAAACCATGTTTAGGAGAGCGAGCAATGGTATGAGGATGCTTACCATCTACTACTGAGAAGGGGAAACAATGTTACACACACGTGCAGAATGCGCCCTTGAAAAGGGCGTGGTGCAGAAGCAGGGAACATATTGGTAACTGCTTTTTTCCCCTTTATGTTTCTCTTATGATTGCATTCTCTATACCTTCTGCAATGTCAATATATACATACAAGTAATAAAAGGGCAAGCTCATTCTTAAATGTTTAACATATTGCAAACATGAGGGCAGGGACATGGCTGACTTACACAAATAAACAGAGAAGAAAACTCCATATTACAGTGGATACAGAGAATTCAGATGTTCACGCATTTAAACACCAACCAACAGCCAACCCTGGTGATGGCTTCCTGTTTTAGTACTCTGAAGTCATCACTGTCATCRTGAATTTTATAAATACAAAATTCACTTCTTTTATTGGATAATACAGATGGTTATAAACTCTTGACAAGAGAGTTTTCTGCCTCCCAAGATCTGAATTACCGTGCTATGTTACCCTAAACCAAATGACTTTATAATACTCTTCTACTGACACCTGCAACAACATGGGGTGGGGAGCGGGAACTCCCAGACATCACAATCGGGTTAGCAGGTAAGGACTGCACTACTTGGCTGATCTGTTTCACAGTGCTGGGAATTCCATCAGACCTCACATAGCTAGGCACGTGCTCTACCACGCACTTGTACTCCCAGCCCATCTTTAATATGGTTGGAAAGTTCACCTTTTGGCATTCTGGAAAGTGGTGGGTCACAGCACTCCATATGGAATCCTCTATCACAGGAATCACAAAAAAGCATATTATCCTGTAATACAACATATTAGAGACTTGTTGAGACTAAGACCAGTTGCAGACCATCATCGCCCAAGTTACCAAGTTAACCTTAAGATGTAATAAAGGAGCCACAGTTTCCCAGTGTGGTGAGCCCTTCCCTGTGTTTAAACACTGCAACATTGTGTCGGAGGAAGTGCGCCCCCACAGATCACCTCCCTGGTGCTGGGATGTGAGGAGCGTACTCACTGCATTTTTGCCCTGGACTCGACATGCACTGCACGTCTTGCATTCGATGCACTGCCACCTCAAGGCCTTCACATTTGTGGTTAATTCAGGACAAAACTTCAAACAGGATGGGTGTCCTGCAATAAAAAGCAATTGCTCTGTCAATAAATAGCATCTTAGTTTATAAAACTCTCATTCCCTTCATTCAATGGACGCAGTGAGCCTCAGGAACTAGAGAACACAATAGGCCAGAGACTTCAGTTGTACAGGCTTACTTTCTCTTCTTCGTCTCTGTCTTCTWTCCCTGCACATGTGGAATGACTGTATGGTACTTTCCCTGAGATAAACTTGAGTTTTATCTCAGTTTCAACTATCAGTCTTACAGGACTTGATGGGAGTGTGCGTGCGTGCGTTTGTGTGTATGTGTGTGTGTTGTAGCAGCAGCAGCAGCAGCAGCAGCAGCAGCAGCAGCAGCAGCAGCTTGCCCTGTCATAGTCACCAACCTCCACGTGCCCACAGCTCTTGAGGATGCTGTGCTGTATATTGGTACCCAGGTTCAAACAACTGATCTCTGTGCAATGAAATTACATTAAAAAAAAAAAAAGATGGCTAAACAAAAAACTGGTCGAACTTAGTATGGTGGGGATGCACACCTGTAATAACATGATTCAGGGGTCTGGCCAGTACAAAGCAAGATCTCGTCTTAACAAAGAGCTGGGGCTGTTTGGAGTGCTACAGCTCCAAGTGGCCTGAGAAGTCACTCATTCACAGTACACGAAGAACATCTACCACTAGGACAGACCAAGAACAGCCCTCTGCCACCCAGTTCCTGGGTCATGGAGCTTCTATTCTAAAAGTAGGGGAACAAGTATGGAATCTGGGAGCTGAAGGAGACAGACTCAGCCACCCTCGGCAGGCTCCTTCGGTTTTCTTGAGCACTGTGTTGCTTCACACAACCCTGGGCACTTTTGCAACATTCTACATGGCCAGGGTGCAGAAAGCCCCAGAGGAACGAGCCCGGACTCCACACACGAGGGGCAGTGGGAGGCGAGGCTCTGGAAAGCAGCTCCATTTCAGAACTAATGACCCTTTCTCATACAACCCCAAGGAGATCTCCAAACTTGATTATTATTTCTTTTTTTAAAATCTGGTCTTTAAATAGCAAGAACATTAGAAAATCCCATGTGAGAGAACTTATAACCAAGCTGCAAAGGGAAGCCCGAGGGGTAATAAAAAAAGCAGATTCTGTAATTTCAAAACTGTTTTATAATTTCCTGACTTTGGCAGCTTCATTGTTTAAATATGTATTTTGGGTTCCTGCCAAAAAGGTTCTCCTCCCTAAAGCTTAACAGGTGCTTCATAAAATTCCACTCACCGGGAGATTTGGCTTTTTGAAGTAAGAACATTCAATATCAATCATCGATACCATTAATAAAAGTACACAATTCCCTACTCTTAAAAAAAAAATCAAAACATCTGTATTTAAGATGTTGAAAAAATCAAATGCTGCCAAATGGTGACCGCCTGAGGTCTGGAGAGACGCTGGGCAGATGCAGTTAACCTTCAGTCTCTTCTCAGGGCTTCTCATTCCAGTGGAAGGAGACGGTTCAATATATAAAAGGGCATCCACCCCCTCAGAAACAGCCAACAGCACCGTTCACTGGTTAGCTAGAAGAGTATGGTTGCAAGGGAGGGGCTCGAGGTTACTTTGATCAGCTCACCCCCTCCCCATGTTGAGAGGACTAAAAACTCAACTTTTAAAGAGTAATTTAAATTCCACCCTTAATATGGATCCTATCAGCTTAAAAATATACCATTTACTCCTTCTCCTCCTTACTTCCTGTAAGTCATACATCACCTGCACAGATGACCTCAATTTCATGCACTGAGTATTTCTCTACCTTACACTCTCCTTTTGTGCTCTGTAGCTTGGTCTTCAGTAACTACGGTAATTCATATCATATTAGAGCTTACTATTTATTCCTGCAGATATCCTACAATAGAGACTTTTTAATAATTTTGCATTTTTCCGAAAGTAATAGACTCTGGCCATTTTCAATCAAAAGCAAGGAACATTTTTCCTCTTAGTGCTTTCTTCCACATTAAGCAGTAGTATCTCAGACTACCACTATTTAAGCTGCCCTACCAAATTCCAAAATCTTCAGCCCATCTTTTTTTAGGAAGCAATCTTCCCTTTATTTAGCTTTAAGGAAATGGTTATAGATCCTTCCAGCTTGACAAGTCCATGGTTCTGTAAAAGATGCTGCGCAAGGCAAAGACATTTCCATTTTCCTTCCTCACATGAACTTTAAAAAATAAAACAAAAGATTGTAACTGAGTCTTGATGTATTGCTGTACATCTATAGTAATGAGATACTAGGAATCGATAGTATTGATAATATAATTCCTTACCTCCTACTGAGGCACTCCATAAACTTAGTCATTTCGCTAAAATCCTCAGTCTCTCTGCGGAGAGAATTCAAGAGAATTTGTCTTTCTGGGAATGATTTTATTACTGTGATTTGCAAAGTATTGGATTTTGAGAGCCTCGTTAAGTCTTCACTCACTTATTAAGCACATAAGTATTCATAGTTTACAATAGTTTTATCAAGTAAAATCAAAGAAGAATGGCTTAAAATTAGCTAAGTACCAAAGGAGCCACAAACCAGGAAGTCCCTTTGAAGAAAATCCATGTATAGTAAATACAGTGATGGTCCTAAAAGATGTCTATACCCCAGTTCTCACGCCATTTAGACAAAGCAACTCTATAGGCACGGGTCTGACATGAGGAGAAAGGAAGAGATGTTGGGAGCATGCAACAGTCTTCACTTGTCACAGCAGATTCTGGAGATGGAGGAAGGAGAGTCGGAAGTCAAACACTGACGTTCCCTCTGGGAAGGGGATTCACCTGACAGCAAGGCAGGGACTTAGCAAACAAGTAAGCAAATCCTACTACAACCAACGGACAAGGACGTGGATCTTCTCTCCCTCTGCTTCCAGACCGCATCCCTGCTGACACCTTGACTGTAAATCTGTTGAGTCCTACAATGGATTTCTGTCCTACAGCTGTAAAATAAAAACTATTCTGTCTTAAACGACTAAATTTGTGGCATCAGTAGAAAACTAACAAAGGGCCAGGGATGTAGCATCGTGGTGGAGTTCCGACCTAGCACGCACGAGGCTTGGATTCAAATGCAGGTGGGAGACCAGGAGGGAAGGAGGCAGAGAAGTAATCAGGTGTCAGGCCCCCCCCTCAGTCTGGTTATTTAGCTTTCATTACATGTAAGGGCTCTTTCTTCAAATGACATTTAATTTGCATAGAAACACTAGACATTAGAAACAGTAGAAAGAGCATGATTCCTACCCTTTTGGGTCATGTGATGTAGCAGAAAAACAAGTATTGATGCACTCCAGAAGCAGAGACAGAAGAACTGAACATTCAAGACAACCAGCCGGGGCTACACAGCAAAACCTTACTTTTGACAATGCTTGTCCATCATGCAAAGCCTTGAGTTCAATCCTCACCCCACAAATGTAAGGGCTATGGAAAACACCAGCCATACATCTTAACAAAGGAATAGCTTCCTGCCCTTGGAGCAAGTGCTATCCTGTGGCACTCAATGGGTTACAGAAAGAGAAGGCATCCATTGCCCTAGTCTCTCACAGCAGAGCATGCCTAACCCAAAGTCTGCATACTAAACAGATCTAGGCATCTCCATTCAGCACACACAGATTTGCTGTTATAATAACCTAAAGCTCATCTTGACCTAACTTTTCATCAATTAATCTACAGCAGCCTAAGTTACCTTTGTAAGTTTTAAATCTGGTCATGGAATTTTTCTGTGGCTACCAAACTGACTTAGGAAAAAAAATGTAAATTCTTTCATACAGGTTGTGAAATCCATCCAAATTGGACCCCTGCTAACTCTATCCCAAACCATAATCCTTTGTGCTCTGCACCAATACCGACTGGTTCTTCTCTTCAAGTCCATAGAGTTCTCCTCCACCTCTGTGTAGCCCCCCTTCCTCAGCCTGCCCTCCTGAAGCTGTTCAACAGACTCCAATTTTGGTTAAGAAGTCCCTTCTCAGCCAGGTGGTGATGGCACACACATACTTTTAATCCCAGTACTCGAGAGGCAGAGACAAGTGGATCTCTGCGTTCAAGGCCAATCTGGTCTACAGACAGACCGAGTGCCAGGACAGCCTGGGTTACAGAGAGAAAGTCTGTCTTGACCAAACAAACAAATGGAGACCCGTCTCTGGTCTCCAAGAACAGGGGCCACACAGTGCATTGTTCTTGATCTTGACACCATCACCAGGTAAACAAGCTTCTGATATTGTGATTTTCACCTCAGGCCCAATGGAGCTAGCTGACTGTGAACTAAACCTTCCAACTTGCCTTTCATTGTGATGACTCAGTGATACTGTGGCTTCTTGGGGGGCGGGGCTCCCCTTCTTCCTCCACTTCCTATCCACTCCTCCTCCTTTGAGGTGGGGCTCTCATCTCCTCTTTCTATGGCCTCTGCTTTCCAACCCAATGATCCAATCTGTGTCTAGTCACTGTGAAACTAGATGACTAACCAACTCCTCCCTGAGGCATTTATACATAACAATTCTAAGAAACCAGTGCTAAAAAAAAAAAACAAAAAAAACCCAAACCCCAAAACCATACAGCCAAAAGTTGTACCTTTCCTTCCCAGYACCCACCCACCGCAGCACGTTTCTCAGGATTGACACTGGGGTAAAGATGAAGTGGGAAGGGGAAGCCCATGCTCCATTCTACCCACAGACCCTGCTCATGTTCTGCAGGGCTCTCCCTCTCCCTCTCCCTCTCTCCCTCCCCTTCCCCCTCCCTCTCCCAGCTGCACCACAGCAGCCTCTCTTCTGCCTCCTGTTTCAACGAGCTTCCACTTAGTACGATGCTGTAATTTCGAACTGTACACTTATCTTAGATTTGCTAATTTGAAAACACACATGCACACAACTCATCTGTAAGTAAGATTTAACCACCCAGCAATCTGAGCAGCAGACACAAAATTTCATTTGGCATAATATCTAATACTTATGTGAAGCTAATTAAAGATAATTTGGCCTTAATGAGGCAAGGAGAATAGAACAGTGTTAATTTCAAAGTAGGCCGACCCATGAAAGTCAAGGAAAATCACTCCCCAGTCTCAGCATTTCCTCAGACCTGAGGACTGTCTCTGTTCCCAGACTTATGAGTGGTTAGGACAATCTCTGGATGTGTGTCACTTAGTTGACCATTTTACAGCCCTCATGCCAGCCCCATGAGCGCAGGGGAGAGACTTACTATTCTTCACATTGTACAGAATAAGAAAACTTCGGTTGCAGCCAGCAGGCGGGGAGGTGGGGCATGGTGGGGACACTACATTTGGGGCAGCTTTCTGTACCTCACTTCACATTTTCACTGCACATGACCTTGGGCAGCTTTTTAAAAACGGGACTTTTAGCAAGGAAAAAAGGTAGTTCTGACCATTTGTTATACAGTCATCTTAAAAGCAGAGGAAGGCCCGGTGATCTCACTTCATGGTGGAAGCAGAAGGAAACAGTTATGCTCACGTCTGTGAACACTCAGCGCTGTACAATCGTCATCGCAGAAAGAGGACTTCAGAGAGAGGTGACTAAGAGCGTTGAGCACACGTGGGAAGTACTCTGAACACTCATCACCTCCCTTCTGGCTGCATCTGGGCTTCCTCCTTCTGGCTGTATATTACTCACAGACATTCTTCTTTCTTAACAAAAAATATCTAATGTTCAGAATCCCTTTGACCCTTACAAACAGTTCCAACCCCATCCTGGGCCGACGGGCCCTTCTGCGTATGGGAAGGCAGCAGTTTCTACAGGGCTTCCCCTGGAACGGCAGGACTGGACTGGGCCTACATGGCTCCCATCCTGACAGGGCACTGCAGAAGCATGGGGTCCATCATGGTCTTCTTCATGAAGACCAAGGTGTTAGAAACCACATGTACCCCAACGCCTCCTAAGATTAATCATATTTTACTTTGATGCTTCATTTTTTTAAAATATAATTTATTTTTATTTTGTGTGCACTGGTGTTTTGCCTGAATGTGACTGTGTCGGATACCCTGAAACTGGACTTACAGACAGTTGTAAACTGCCACGTGGGTCCTAAGAATTGAACCCGGGTCCTCTGGAAGAGTGGTTAGTGCCCTTAACCCCTGAGCCATCTCTCCAGCCCCTTGATGCTCCATTTTTAAGAGGAAAAAAAAATATAGTTTTTTTTTTAATTGACCAGCGGGCTCATATGTCTATACAATATTCCACAATTGGGATCTTCTCCCAGCCCGAGTAATCAAATCCAAGCTGATATACTCACAGACAGGTAAGGAACTGCCACAGTACTGCTCTACTTTAGGGCCCAGAGAGGCACCTTCAGGCATCCTCTATGCTCTAGAGACACTCTATGCCCCAAAGCTTGGATTTCTGCCAGTAACAGAGGTAGAYGTGATGGAGGGACGGAGAACCTCACCCCCTTGTCTACTTGCTCGAAAAGAAAGGGTATTTTTGAGGGCAGAAAGGATGACCCCGGGAAGCAAGGATGGAGAAGCTTCAGAGAAAAGACATTTCAGCCACTTGTGCAGCGGGGGTCAGACCTCCCTCTGCTGTGTCTTCAACCTGGGAAAACTAGGGGAGCTTGATAGTATCAGAAAGTCTGAGATCAATCTAGGTAGAATTACATCTTGATACCCTTTAGGAAGGCCTTGAAGTTAGGATAAAATCCCAGATTCTTAGCAACTTGGCAGGGCCGAGTGTATCATCAGCAGTGAGGAATATATGAAGAGAATCTTTCTTCCCACATTTCAGTACTTCGGCAATCTGTCTAGGTGTCCCATGAACAAATACTAAAATGAAATAGTAGAGGGCATTTTTTAATGTACAGCTTAAAATCCACATATAAACACCAGATAGGTGGACACCACAGAACTGATCAGGCAATGACACACACACACACACACACACACACACACACACACACANACACACACACACACACACACACACACACACACACACACACATACACACACACAGACACACAAATAATGCATTTGAAATGAGCCTTGTGAGAAGACATACAAGGTAAGCAGAGTCAGACTGATGGRTGAGGCACTGCATGCCCAGGGGAGCAGGGGACCATGGGCTAAAATAATTAACCTGAACACACAGACACTTCTGTGCTCTTCTGTCGCTACCTAGGATACCATGGGCAAGTTAGAGAACGCTAATGAATCCATAGAGCCCACCCAAAAGATAGCCAGAATACATTTTTCAGGTAGTGCTTGGCATATCTTATTTTGAAGGCTCTTTCCACCTAGTCAGGTCCCGGAGGCTGCTGACCCACAATGGCCTATCAAGGTGAACCTCTGAATAACCAAATAAGAATCRTTTGACAACACAACCCATCATTCCTCGGTATGCAGTGCTTCCTCTGCCCAATAACCAAGCAGCTGTCCTGTGTGGTGACAAAATCTTAAATTACTCACAGCTATCAAGTGGGACAGCACAAGAGTGTTGGAAACCGTAAGAATGGAGGCCACTTCCAGTACTCTCAGGATAGCCCATGCTGACTATGAACTGGGCTGTTTAGTTCCTTTAAGTCTAGAGGTAGGCGCCATCATTACTAATGAGGATAGCACCTTGTAGGATGACTAGGTGACTAACTGGAAGGAAAGGGTCTGGGCTGTGGCTTCCTCTGTATGAGAGCATGCTCTACGTTCTACAGGGCTGTTTTTCTTCCTTTCTTCTGTTTGCTGGGATTGAACCTTGGGTCTTAAGCAAGTGCTTTACCACAGAAAGAAAACTCCAGCTGTTAGCCATGAGTTTTAAACTAACATTTTGAGGGAAAAACATATTTCACTATCTGGGAGAAAAACAGAAGACCAACACAGAAAGATTAACCTTTAAAACCTTGGGCTGGGGGTGTAACTTAGCAGTAGTGTTTGCTTAGCATAGATAAGACCTTCAGTTTGATCCCCAGAAAAACAACAACAACAACAACAACAACATGCACAGGGGCACCCAGTATTACCATCTCATGTGGAGGAAAGTGTGTGTATGAGCATGTACATGTAACCAGGGTGACTTTGATGTGCTGGATCAAAAAGAATAGCCAGTAAAAAAACAAACTTTAAAAACATAAGCACAATCTGCCTTTATATTTCTGAATAAAACTGGAGGCATAGTCTTAAAAATCAGCAACACAGAGCTGGACTGAATTACTACATCCTACCAGTAGGTGTCATCACCAGAAACTATACAGACGTCACTGGACTCTCTCCTAGAGTGAGGAGAACAGAAGGGACACTGTGTTCAGATTGAATCCTTTGCTATGAGCTAGGCGTGGCAATAGTTGGATTCAGGAAGGTKAGGCAGGAGACTGACTGAGATCAGGATTTAAGAGATTGGTCCAGGMAATACACTGAGCATTTCAAAATGTTCAGCATGGGACAAGTAAGAGGAATTTAAGGCCAGCCTGGGCTACATGGAGAGACAGCTCAAGAAACAGTCACACAAACAAAATCTCTACTGTGAATTAACTTACTGAACTGCAGTCTGACATTGAATTAGGCACACAGATATGACACTGGAGCTTGCTTAAAAAATACTACTGAACAGAGTCATATAAACATGTAACATAGGTTGGTATTGACACATTCCTATTTCACCCTTGACCTGTATAATGTTCTTACATTTCAAACCTATTCTATCACCAGATGATTTCTTTAAACAACATATGCTGTGAGGTTTTGCTAGAGATCAAGAGCATGCGGCTCTGACCCTGGACACAAGGCAGAAAGCACACAAACCAAACTCACCACTACTGCCACAGTCCGCACAAGACAGGAGTTCTTCTGGTTTCTTTTCACGATTTGACTCTTTAGTCCCCAAACAGAAGCTACATATTGGAATGGGATCAGCACGGGGCTATGAGAAAGAGAAAACAAAAAACAAAAACAAAACATAGTTAGTCTTCCTTTCAAAATGTAAAACAAATTATTAAATTCAAAGTGTCTTACATATTTCTTAAGGAAACCCTGATAAATTAAGCATTAACAAAATCATCATTTTCTAATAAATTATGTGGTAGCAAAGCAGTATCTGAATACATTTAAATGTAGTCATCAGATCCAGAAGTAACTTTTATGAATTCAGTGAAACCTAAGACCTTTAAATATCACAGAGCCTTCAGAAGGAACACTAAGGCTTCATCTGTGATCCCAAGCAGTCCCACAATCTGTACGTACAATAAACTGATTCATCTACTCGGCAATAAAGACCATGGATACCATCTAGTTCATTAGTGAGATTATTTAACTCAGCTTTACCAAGTGTTGTGATTATTCGCCTATTAAATACCGGACATGAAATGTACGCTTCAGACAGCCCATGAACAGAGAACGAGCAGGAACTAAAATTATGTCGGACTTGAGAAGATCAAAAGACTATTAACAAGGCCTCTCTGGCACCAAGGGCTTCAAAGGGAGACCAGGGCACACAGAGGAGATAAACCCTCCATCTCTGACATTCACACTTTATAAAAGAAACAACAAAACATTTGTCTACCCCCTGGCACCCTTTAACTCTCTCTGGCAATTGCTTTTAACAATGTGTAAATCTACATACATTCTGTGTCTCCTCTGTTGATTACCACTGCCAGCAGGGCAGACATTTCCATCCATATGAATGCAGTTCACTGTGCCTTCAGATCTACATTATCTTGAACAGCCAAAACTGTATAAAAACTAAAATTTTATTGCACATTCCAAGCCTTCACACATGTTGTCTGAAGCCTTTATACGGAATGTCATGAATCAAAAATTCAGGGCAAGAAAACTCAAAATAATCACAAATGTTTTTATATGTAAATCACAAACAAGATTGTGCTAGATCTAATTCTCTATGTCGACAGCAGCACAGAATAAACCTCATTTGGGCAACTATTCAGTCCCAAATGCCTAATACATAGCCTGGTTCACAGTAGGCTCTCAAAATATGTTTACTGGCTGAATAAATAAAGAAGCAACTGCCAGTTAAAAAGAAAAATCAACCACTTCTTTAAGATAATATTTTGGATGGTTATAATGATTCAACAAATATCTTGGTTCCTCTAACAACGTGCCATGAAAGTCAAGAATTCATCTTATGACCTAGCAATTCACAAATTTGTTAATATGACTGTGGCTTTCACCTTACAATATGAGTGTTCATTATCCTGCCCTTATTTTAATCTTAATTTGTTCTATTAACATGCTCACGCTTTACTTTCTGAGGTAGCTTTACAAATGTATTTTTGTAGCTCTGTTAAAAAAGCTCAGTGTGAAATATTCTGTACCAGAAACCCCCTCCCCCCCCAAAAAAAGAGGACAAGCTACAACAAATTGGTCAGTGACTCCAGCCACAGTTTCTGAAATGCCAGATAATCAGCACTGCGTAATTATGGATCCATAGTTATTACTTGCAACTGCTCGGCTGCAGTACCTTGGGAACACTTTTGTTCCTTTAAATAGCAATTAAAAGAACAATCTGGTTTTAAAGTGACAACGTTCCCCTGATAGATTCTGGCTAAAGCACAGTCTTTGTACTAATGGGATCCTTACTTTCATTTGATAGAACAATGTTCAAGCCACTGCCACCACCCTTTCAGTGATAAATAATTTACAAAATGTCACATATCATTCACGCAACGAAATAACTCCAAATCTGCAGCTCCATTTTTCTTTCCCAGATGGATTTTTAGCTGAAAGAGAGACATGGCCGCCAGCCAGCATTCACGCTCATTTTTCGTTTTTAACTAAAGGTGACACAAAGGACAAAGGTTGCTAGTAGTTCATGGCCAGAAAGACTGATGTCCCGCACGCTGCCCAGTAATAGAAGCAGAGATGCTATCACTTCACGCCACATTCAAGTGAGCCCCACCATGCTGATGTATGCTCACAAGCATTTATTTTAAGGATAACTATCTCACAATACTCTATAAAACCACTGCATTATACAGAAATGTCTGCCCTGCTGAATTATTGATAATTCAAAGCACTTTTTTGCTAACCTCAGTGTAGCCGACTCTAATTAACTTTAAAAAATTGTCACTTGTATGAAATGGAACTTGTACAGTAATGCATGTAAATGGGTCACAGAATTATTTTGATTCACTATTTTCAGATGGCATATAAACTGTTTTTTTTTTTTTTAAATAATCCCTTAAAGTAAAATGGATTCCAGTCAGAATGAGGTCTGGTTAAATAGCAATTTGATTCCACACAAATCTATTAACGACAAGTGGTATTTAAGAACTTTGAAACAGAAGCCCAAGGTGATCATGGTGGCACACACCTGTAATCCTACCACTTAGGAATCGGAGGCAGAAAGACTGAAATGACTTCAAAGCTAGCTTGAGTTTCAAGGCTAGCCTGTGCTACACAGTGAAACACACTTAATAGTCCCCTTAAAAGAAAATTAAAACCAAATCCAAATCATCCAACCTTATTTGGAAATTCTTAATTCCTTTCTGTGATATCTGGGGGGTGTGGGGGGGGTGTGGCAGCGACATCGCCATCTTGGTGGGTAAAGTGCCTACACAAACATAATGAACAAGTTCGCTCCTGGAACCCACACAAATAGACAGAAAGGGAAACTGACTCAAAAAGTATCATCTTTTGACCTCTAGTGTGCATAAACAGTACAATACTAAATAAATATTTGAAAGAAAAACACAAAAGAAATCTCATAACGGCATCTAACTTGTTGGTCAAATTTTCTATGATGTCTGGCTCTACTAAACTACTGTTAAACCTAAGAGCAGCATTCAGGGCGGGGTGATACTAGGAAGTAATGAGCTGACTCTGTTCTGTAAGCCGCTCTCCTGCCTTGCTTCTGCCTTGGCCAAGCAATGGAACCCAGGAAACAGGGAAGCCCCTCCTCCCACGGCCTCAGTTACTCACCACGCAGGCATACGGCATTACCCTACTTTACCAAGGAACCGGAGGGTCTGAGCAGCTAGGTAAGTTCTCTAAACAGGCACATGTTCAAGTGGAGATCTGGATTACAAGTCTGTGTCCCTAGGGCCCAGTGTTCAACTCCACATCTCCACGCCTCTCTCAGAAAAACAGATGATTAAAAATTATCTTTCCACCAGGAGCAACGCATTTAGTGATGTGTTCAGCAGCTCTTCAACCCACTGTCTTCCACCGCCAATAGGATGTTTTGAAAGTACTTAAAGGATGCCACTATAACGCTATGTTACTAGTCACAATGGGAAAAGGTTCAAAGGAAAATCTAGCAGATACTTCTGTAACCAATATGGGAGTAAGACCGTGTGCCTCCAAGTGTTCCCATAAACGTGTCCCAGCACTGCCATGACATTCTTGGTGAACCTACAGGTAAGAGAAACAATTAGGCAAATTTAAATTGAAGAATTCTTTATTAAACAATTTCTCTGGTCTCTTCAAAAGAATGCCAGTCATGTGAGATGTAATATACATGGAAGCTAAATATAATCCATGATCCTTGATGAGATTTGTGGTTTTTAAAAAAAGATTTATTTATTTATATGCATGTTTGCCTGTATGTATGTATGTATGTATGTATGTATGTATGTATGTATGTGCGACATGTGTGTGCCTATTGTTTTGAGGCTGGAAGAGGGTGCTGTGTGCCCTGTAACTATAGTTACGGAACATTGTGAGCCAGCACATTACTGCTGGGTACCAGACCTGAGCCCTCAGCAAGTGCTCTTAACTGTGAGGCATTTATCTAGCACCCTAAATTCTTGAGTCACAATAATTGACTTTACTGGGATAATTGGGAATATGCACTAAATACTAAATAACACATAAGCCAGGTATCAACACAAGTGAACATATTATGATCAGGCTGGGCCATGGCCAACCAGCACAGTTTCAGAGATATGAACAAATACTTAAAGTGTCACGGTATGTCTGTAACTCTCAAATGACTCTGAAAATGCCACCACACAGAAGGACAGTAAGGTGCAGCAGAGTGTCCAACTGGCCACCAACATGAAGAGCACACACATTCCACAGCACTTTGTCCATTTCCTGCCATTTCCAACATTTTCAAGTCAAAGTATGGGGGTGGGGGTACTCTGCTCTCAAAAGAGGTCCAATGCAAAGTGTCACACAGATGGGTTCTAGGCATCACAGAACAGAGTACTACAACAACCCAACCACCGAGTCCCAGGAAATGTTGAGGACAGGCAAACACACTCATTGACAGAGAAAGAAGATAACTGGTACCAAAATCACAGTGGATAAATGATCCGCTTTCTTCAAAATTAAATTAACAGGGAGGCAGACAGAGCAGGTGAGCAAGACGTGGAGCTTAGAAGACTGAGAGAAAACCCAGGCAACTGTAATGTGTAAGTTCTACTTGTCAGACTGCCCTTAAACTCTGTATACAGCTCAGGCTGACACTCAACTAACTAACCTCCTGCCTTGACCTCCTGAGTGCTATATATGTGCCGCTATGTTTGACCTTATACCTTTCTCTTGATCATGACTTTAACTGTAAAATTGTTTTTAATAGTTAGCTGGGTATGGTGGTGCACTATTTAATTCCAGCACTAAGGAAGCATGGACAGTTGCAGCTCTGTGAGTTCGAGGCCAGCCAGGGAAGGAACTGAGGTGGACATTCTAACTTTGGGAGGTGGCAAGCTGGGTATTTTCATGCAGGTGGAAGGTTAGACTCAGTGGCTCYGGGCGGGGCACCAAGCACACACCAACAGAAGCAGAACAGAAAACTGTGACAGCCATGCTCTCTAGCAAAAAGACCCACAATTGCTGCCCCTGTTGTTAACACACTTCTTGAGATTTTGGTGTGGAAAAAGTTAACRTAAGGGCTGGGGAGAAAGCTCAGTGGGTAAGCTGCATGCTGTGTACTTGGGAACACCCCAGTTTAAATCCCTAGAATCCATGTAAAACCAAGATGTTGTCAGTCCCTGGTGAGACGGGAGGCGGAAGGAGGAGAGTCCTTAAAAGCTTGCAGGCCTCCTGGCCCGCCATTCACAGCTTATGCGTCAGAGCGAGCCTGTCTAGGGTCAGTGAGCTAGCCCACAGGTAAAAGCACTCGGTGCCAAGCATGCTAACCTGAGTGCAGTCCTAGAAAGCCACATGGTAGACAGACAGAACTGACTTGGACAAGTTGGTGTCTGACTTCCATACACCCATCATGGTACACAACTGTACACGTACACACACAGAGACACACAGACACACACACCACACAGAGTGATAATGAGTGACTAATATCCAAGGCTGTCCTCTGACTGCCACATGAGCCTGTGGCGTGTGCTCACTGCAGCACATGTGCAAATACACACAAAGATAAATACATACACAACCATATGCATAATATAAAATTATCAGTTTAACCAATTTTAAGGTGCCTTCACTGGCAACARTCAAAATTTTGTGGAAACATCATTATATCTATTTGTATAATATTTTCTATCTTACCAAACTGATATTCTACATACAAACTGTTACATTCCTCTTTTTCTTTTCACTACTTTATTTTTTACTTTATTTCTAGCTTTATTAATGCTTTACCCAACATTCGTACATTTTCTTCTTCCATCTTGTCATTAATTAATTTATGTATTCACTTTATACCCTGACCTCTGCCCCCTCCCAATCCCCTCCTCACACAGCCCTGATTTACTGCTTACCATAAAGCTCTCTCTGTCCAAGTGTGTCTCTGGTCCTCAACCCATGCTCAGTCTGGTTCCTAGGGAAATTCAATGCCTCTCTTCCCAGCCCCTGTCACATGGAAATTATTACCCAAGGATTCTGTCCAGACAGCCCCAAGCCCTCCCTGACATGGTCTGTCCTGTGTAGCATTTGGAGTTGGATTTAGGTGTCATGGTACCAGACGCCGGCACTGCACTGTCTCTAGGGCTGTTCACGGGCCTGCTCTAGAGCGTTCCCACCTTGCTGTACTCTCCTGTTGGGCACTCATCTCTAGGCAGTGACAGACTGATTTTGCTTCTATTCCTAAAGCTTCAGCTTCTTCATGAGAGGAATGCGTGCCTGTTGATGAAACCCCGCCACAGAGTGTGCTTGGTCTGCAAGATTGGGAACTGTTCCTTATTCTCGTGCTACTGACCACTAGTGTCTGTTTTCGTAGATATGTATACCCTTAACGACTGCAAGCACTTGAGTAAGACGAGCAGCAGTAGTGAGGTAGGTTTATCATTTCTTGAAGGTGTTTCTTTATCATCACACATATAATAAATGATACTTATGTTTGCCTAGGCATATACTTCCCTGGGCATAATCTGACAAGACACGGCCTGAGGTTGTAAAGTCACCTGAAGAAAATTTACACTCCTACTATCATGAATATTAACTTTTAGGGCTCACCCAATTATAGCCCAGCACTGTTTTTAAATTATGTCAACTTGGACATGGGGGAGTATTGGGGAGACCCAGAGGGAATGGGTTGAATGTGATCAAGATATATTGCATACATGCAATGAAAAACAGAAAATAAATAAGTATATAATACACACACGCTATGGAGCCAGGTCTGATGGCCGGTCTCTGCAGTGGAGGAGCATTCCTCTCCTCCTCCCCTTTCCCTCTTCAACATGAGGACAAGGAAGGAGAGAAGCAGAGACGCTGAGTGAGACGGAAGCACCACAGTGCCAGCGGCAGACCCTAGAGCGCAATCTCTATCGTTTTTTGTTTTTGAGACCACATGTTATATCTTAAGCTGGTCTTCATCTTCTATCCTCCTGCCTTTGACTGCTAGAATCATATCTATCTATCAATCAATCAATCAATCAATCAATCAATTTATTTATTTAGTTAGTGAGACTGGGTCTCATGGTGAGGACCAGGCTGGCTTAGAATTCAGAGATGGGTCTGCCTCCACCTACAAGTACTGGGATTACAGATGTGCCCACTGGATTGATCTATTTAAAAGCTCTTTATATACATCAGTGCTCTGTGACTGATAATGTTTTACTGTCAGAACTTTACACCTGACAGCGCAGTGACAACACAGGCTGACAATGCTCCTCTTGTTTAGAGTAACTTACTAACATCTTTTTCTGCCACTTCAGTACTCAATGTGACATTTATCTAACAAAGAACTAAACTTCCTTTCTTCTCACTTAGCCACTCACTCACCCGAGGTCTGTTAGAACAGATCAGCCCAGCCCTGATTAGGACACAGATCATGCACACTTACAACTTCTCTTTGAAGTAAAATGCCTAACATAGTCTTTGGGAACACACAAACTCTAAAAGTCGGGACTTCCTGTGATGATCTAAAGCATCTTCTTTCTGCTGAGCTGTTCATACTGCCGTGGGTCAGCAAACAGGTTTGGAGCCCAGCACCCATTAAAGCAGCAGGGTCTACTTCAAGCCCTTCTGGGTAGGACAGAACTCTGTTCATAACATGTGTATTGCCATTTTCTCTGTGTTCACATACCCTTTGTTAAAGTGGACGTCTTTCCTCAAGATTCATGCATTTGGACCTGAGTAGATGCTAAGTAATTTTTCCCGGGAGGTAATTGGAGACACACTTACTACAAGATGTTCCACGGGCAACAGTTTCATCTTAATTTTACTCCGGCTCTATGRATTTCCGCCGTCTCACCTCTCCTGCTCATTATGCTTCTCGGTGGGTAATTGGTTCTGTGAGGGAGCCGTGTATCATCCCACCAGCTCTGCAGACTAGCTTTCTTCATCACTCTGAGCACAGGATTTATTGATGGTAACGTATAGAGATCTTGAATGTGATGGTTGTATTTTAGCCCCTTGTCACAGTGATGAGATCTCAGTATTTAAAAGGAGTAACAACAACAACAACAACAACAAAATCCCTAAGCCTAATAAAATAATTATTTGAAGTATTTCTGCATATATGCATAAAGTATTACCCCCTTCCTCCTCATTTAAAAGTAAACCCGTATCAATGACCGCATACTACAGGGAAATGCCCTGGATCAAGGGAGGCTTCAGAAGCAAGAAACAATAAAAGCTCAGCCACAAAGGAGCGAGAAGTGAGGGGACACTCTAAGAGAATCAGCCCGCTTCCCAACTGTGTGGAGCTAATTGAAATGCTCACACTGTATCCTGGAGTCTAGAACTTGTTCTAATTAGGCAGGTGTACCATTTATAAGCATGCTGATTAAGGAGAGTGATTCTACTGGAAGAAAACAAATCTAATCCTGCACACTGAGCTTAACAAAACCCTTTCACTGTGAGATGAAGCCGACACATTTTGAAAAAATGACAACGAAATAATTAGTTTCCCCAGGGCCTTCAATTTCTTATCTGGACAGGGCCTTGGCTTTTAAGATTGCATCTGAACAGCTCTCTTCCACCCCTGCCATTAGAAACTGCAGATATTGCATTTATCTTCCTAAGAGGGATCAAAGTCTGATTCAACACAGCTGGAAATTCGACATTCGGTTACAGGAAGGACTGCTGAGGATTTACAAACTGTTCTCGTTGGCAGGCACATCACAATATTAGAACTATAAGCTCCACATTTATATTATATTAGCACTATAATTTGAGATATAGAAAAATAGAAAGTTCAAATATACTTACAATCAAGTATCACAAATCTTTAGTTTTTGGGAAAAAAAAAAAAAAAGCTCATGTCTCCCAAGTGATTGCCAGCCGCAGTGGTTAAAGAGATTGGCAAAAGCAAAGTCCAGACTTTGAAACCATTGTTTCTTTAAAACTAAGAAAACTGATAGGAGGTGATTCCTGCCTGCCACCCCAGCATTAGGAGTACCGCCAAGAATCTGAGTCTAGACTGGGCTAAAGAGTGAGAGTCAATCTCAAGGCAAACAAAAACAACCAACAAATGAGAAGAAATCCTGTCAGCAAAGTACTATACAAGAACAAATTTGACTTGCAGCACTCTCATACAAATGGAGTGGGCTGTGGTGGTCTTGGCTTGTAATCTTAGGGCTGGGAAATGGAGACAGTTGTTGGAGTGTGCTGGTCAGTGAGTCTAGCATAACTTGTAAGCACCAAACAGTCAAGAACTTTCTCAAAGGAAGTGGACAGCATTTCTGAGGATGACACCTGAAGTTATCCTCTAGTACATAATACGCATGTGTATGCATATGCGCTTACGTGTGTGTGTGTGTGTGTGTGTGTGTGTGTGTGTGTGTGCCTCCCTAAAAAAGATGGCAAGGGGCAGGGGAGTCAAAAAAGTAAGCACTGGTACTAACTTTTGAAAACTATTCCTAAGCAAGGCCAGTGCACAGTAGCAGTGGAGAAATTAAAGGACAGCCATACTGCGCATCAGAAAGGCAGCGATGGCTACTATTATGTGGAGTTGCCTATCGCCAGAGGAAARGATGGCTTCTGCATTTACCCTGAGGTGTCCACTTCAATAAGTATGGTCCTCAACCTTACATAGATGTACCCCGGTTGCAAAGAAAAAACATGAACCAACAGCTAGAGGTTGGCCCAGACAATATTACTTGTACCCAGTGAATAACACCCAAAGCTGGAAACAGAATACAGAGGTGAAGCAGGTAGGCCAGTAACAATCCAAAAAAGCCACACATTAGACATTCTCCTACAACGCCACCCTTGACAGTTCTTCCCATTCAGAGACCTGGAGGCAGAGAGACACTGCGCTCTACTTGGCACATTATTACAGATCCACAGTCCACCTGGCAGAGCGGAACTGGTGCTCTAAGGGTTTGTCCTCCCAAAAGAACTAAGAGTGGCATAACTCTATCACCACACTTGGATCTCAACCGCCCTCTGTGCACACAAACCATCCAGCAGGCAGTGTTTCTTTCTAAGACCCTGCTACTCTGTTCTTGTTTTCCTTGTTTCCTCCACCCTTTCAATTCCAGTATTCATAAGCAGGGAGAGCAGAGTTGCTTGGATAATTACTACCCAAGTGTCAAGAGCTCGGACCTTGTTGTGTGCACAGCGGTTTCAACCCCCAGGTCACTGTTGTAGTGTTAAGTTCTGGATCCACTAATGCTTCGGGCCACACGCTGTTCTGGGACCCAAGCATTACTGCCAGGAGCCGGGAGCCACCCAAGTCCACCACCCTCCCCTGTGAAGCTACAGCAGGGCTAGCTGTCACCCTCACAAATGTGTCCTCTTCCCTTGAAACAGACTTTCACTGGTTTGCACTCACCGGTAAGGCTAGACTGGCTGAGGAAGAGACGGACCACACAGGGCACAAGCTTCCCTGCCAGGTCAGGGATTTTCCAAGCTCAATTTCCCGGAGTGTATACAAGGCCACCAGAACAGCAGGAAGAAATAAGTAGAATTCCTGATATTCTGTAGTAAGGCCAATGCTCACTACTACATTCTGGCTCCCCCRGGATTACAGCAGGACTACACTGCCCACCGGGGCACATTATTACTTTAAGTTCATAAGTCACTGGCATTTGGGATGTTCATACTGCTGCACACACAAAAGGTGTATTTCATATCTAATAACGTATAGTTTTGCATCAATGAAGGATCATCACCCATCTCCCCTCGAAATACAGAACACTGAGACTTCCTGCTTCTCACTCATGCTCCTTACTAACAGCCACAACGTTCATCTCTATCATCATCTATTAATTTGGTACATTTTATACAATGGATCCTGAGGATGGCTGTGTATAGGGTTCCTTTCCGTTTCTATGTTTTTGAGATCCTCATGCTGTTGTTAGCATCAGTGTTATTCCACCACTGARCAGTGTCTATTGGTAAAAGTTCCTGACTCTTCCTTAGCGTAAAGGYTATGTTGTCAGTCTTACAGAGGCGACTTATTCACTTTAAAGTTGACTGGCATTTCTTTTTAGTTAACAGTTAAAACTGTTAAAAAAAATTCCTCTTCCTCCTCCTCTATTGTGGTGTTGTCGTTTTTTGAGGTAGGGTTTCTCTGTGTAGCCCTGGCTGTCATGGAACTCACTCAGACTGGCCCCAAACTGACAGATTTCCACCTGCCTCTGTCTCCTAAATGCTGGGGAAAGGTGTGTGCTACCACAGCCTTGCTATCCTTCTGAGATTATTTTTTATTATCAGCAGACAAGGTGTCACTATGTAGCTGAGACTGGCCTAGAAGCCCACCCCCCCACCTCAGTTTCCTGAGTGCAGGGATTACAGGCATGTGCATTTTTATACTAGTATTTTTACAGTCATACAAAAATGTATTTTCATCTTTACAGATTATTTAATCTGCAAAATGTGGAAATGCAAAATTACAGGATAGATAAAGGTTTAAACATATCAGAAATGCCTTACTAGATTGGTTGAGAAAGGGGTAGGGGCAATGGCCAGTACTCAGTGGGAGGAGATACTGCATACTAGGATACATAGCATGTTATCTCTAGTGCTCCGGACCCCTAACAGTAGAGATGCCATGTGATTAGGAATAATGAAGGGGGCAAGGGCTCTCTACCTACTCATTCAGACTCAATGAAGGTGGTTGACTGGAGGTGCAGAGCCCACAGATGCAAAGATGCACTGTTAGAAATAAATGTCATCGTTTGTCAGGTTGATACCCCAGGAGGCGTTGTTTAAAGGCCTTCTTTGCTAGCTGTTATAAAGTCCAGTTAAGCAAACAAATAGAACAGTGTAACGGTTCAGTTCAGGTCAAGGTCGGGACCAGCACTTGACAGTTCTGACAATCCACCCTTGTGTAATCTAGACAGGCTGTGCTCTCCTCGGAAGCTATTAGGATGAAGATCAGGATGTTTCGAGCCTCGTGGCTTTGTTAACTAAGGTGTGACAGAGTGGAACTGATTGCTTTTGAAGTTATGCTAAGGCTGACCTTGGTTACAATATGAATTCCAGCACACTTGGCTTGGAAGCAACGTTTTCTGCTTTTTCATAGACCAAGCTAAACATACATTCCTCAGTCAAAAGGCCCTGTAGGTAATCCGATCTGAGCAGGGTACTTTAACCCACGGCCAAATAAAGAGCATGATTGCCTTTTTCCACACACAGCCTAGGCTAGGCCAATTACTCATGAATATAACTTTTCAGACATTACATAATTTCACATAGACTTGCTTCTGGTGCCTGCCAAAGAAAACAGCCATTTGCATCACTAGGAATAAATCTACACTTGATGAGAGATGAAAGGTACAAACATGAGACAGCAAAACTCTGGCCTCCTCTTTCATGCCACCCTCCTGTAGGTTGCTAATAATTTTAATTTTTGAAAGCCAACATTAGTGGAACAGAATGGCATGAGCTGTAAAATCACATGAGCCGAGGGAAAATGAGGTAAACTCAAATGTTTATGCCCACAAGAAGGGTGGCAGCCTCGAAGACATGACCAATGACACCAGGAATCAGAAAAATCAAGTCATGCTTAATCACAAGACGCAGGCGCTCTCAAGGGCCTCCCTCCTCCCTCCCTATCTTGGCACTGACGGACTAAACCACATTCCTACTTTTTAAAGTATCTTTTTAACTTGGGAGATTTTTCATATAGCTCGGGCTGGCCTCAAACTCACTACACAGCCTGTCTCCATCCCTCCTACCTCCACCCCGCAAGGGCTAGAATCGGGGCATGTGCCTTCATCCCCAGTTTATTTATTACTGTTTTTTAAAAGATTCCATTCTCCAAATCTAAAACTGACTTGTTGAGGCCAAAAGATGACTTGACAGTTAAGAGCACACATTCCCCTTACAGRAGACCTGTGTTTGCTTCTCAGCACTCAGGTTTGTTGCCTTACAATCCTGTAACTACAGCCCCAGAGGAATCTGCTGCCCTCTTCTGGCCACTGCGGGCACTGAGAAATACATGTGAGCATGCACTTCACACACATTTATATACATAAATAAAAAAAGATAAATCTTAAAAATTTTTAAAAATAAAACATTTAGCTGATATATCCTGGTAAATGGTAAGCAATTCATTTGAAATTAATTCAACAATATCTACATTTAATATGTTCAAATACAAATAACAAACACACTAGGCTGTTACATTATTTTAACAATGAACTAATCAGCTTAGATTGCCTTCAGCAAGAACATGCAACAGGCTACTTGTAAGTCATAAAAATACGCAAACAAATGCATCAAGCCATTTCAAATAATAGCAGAGGCTACACGRGGCTCTACGAGGTCTGCACAAACTCTTCCCAGTCTTGTTTGCAGCTCCACTCCAGTCATTTTAAGGGTATCCTTCTTTTAGAAATAGAGTTCTCTTCAACTTACTTGAAACTGGCTGTATGAATGGCTGCCTTTGAAATTTCATCAAGGATGCAAGTGCCTGTGCACTTGCATACGGCATTCTTGTGGTTTTCAAAAGATCAGACCAGTTACTAGACTGGAGGAATGGGCAGAAACAAGCGCCCCACTACTGTGGGGCAATCGCTAGCCTCGATGGCAGATGCTTTGTTCAAATTTATTTTGTGTTTCATATTTGGATATATGTATTTTTTTCATTTTCTAAAAAAAAAGGGTATATTATAATTCTGGATGATAACCACAGAGGGTTGTCTATTCATATTTATGTAACTCACATTCATATATATTAAGCACGATGTGGGGGGCATGCTTTGTTCTCTTCCCCCAATAATAGCAATATTTAATGTTTACTGCCATGTCCATCCTGTGACCTTAGAAGGTTAAACTATTTCAAAACTACAACTGTGAGAGGTGTTGCTCTAGCCTTAGCCGGTCTGAAGAGAGCCTGGGGCACAGGAGGGTTAAGCAGTATGCCCTCAGCCACGGATGCAAGTATCAAGGTCAGGAGCCAGAAAAGGTTTAGGGTGTGTGTTGCATCTAGTTGATCAACAACAATCATTCTGGAAGTGGAAAGAAGCTTATCCGGGGAAGAAACTAAAGGTGTGGAGTCTTTGACGGCCGGAGTATTGGAGGAGGCCATCAATTCTCTGCTTAATGTAGCAGACAGGGCGTAAGAAAAAGATGGTGCGCTTGCTGGGAAGGCTTAGAACCTGGCTGTAGATGGAGAAGGCGGAGTCTGCACAGGTGTTGGAAATGAGAGTGGCCAGGGGAGGCTGGTGACAACCTCACACAGGCAGACAGCGAGGTGAGGAGAGGAAAAGAAGCTACTTGGAGAGCTGAGGAGGGGCACAAGGAGAGTTCGCGCAGGCAGTTCCTCCAGGAGCTTAGAGAAGGCAAGGCTGGGAGCCGGCTCCCAGAAGCCACAGAGCTGGGGACTTCTAGGATTCCTAGAGAGTGCTATTATCCAGGAGTCGGCCTGTATTGTTGAGGGGGACAGTCACATAGAGGTATTCTACAGTGCTCAGGAAAAGTACCCTGATAAGAAGTTGGTTTGCTTCTCAGTGCAGAGAAATGCTCAGTAATGGCTGTCATGATCACCACGGAGACTAGACATTTCTACACTGTGGGGATCTGTGTGTTGACATTTTTATTAGTATTTAGATAGGCTCTGAGCAAAGTTCTCTACCCATATCATCAGAATAAAGATAATTTCCCAAAGAAATTCTGATTTCACCGCCACGAAGCCACAGTTTTCTCCTGTTAGGATATACATACAAATAATTTATAGTTACCTAGAATAGTTAACACATCAATTGTCCCATAGACATAGCTAGTTTTAACAGGGCAGATCATAGAAATTCCAAACAGCTTTTCTCATTTAGAAAAAGGAATAAAATACCAAGATTTATAGGTAAATCCAACTTTAGCAGTTTATTGATTTAGCTTTAGGAGTATTTCACAACAGAGTCCTTGTTAACTGCATACAACTAGGGCATGTGTCTAATCAATACCGAACATCTACCTTGCAGTTGGGTTCATGAATTAATCAACATCTGCTCAAACTCAAAACCATCAGGCAAAACCCAGCAGTGACCTACATCTCAGAACACYGTGAAACCAGTGAAACAATGTTATCAACTAACAACAACAAAGTCCAATTCACCCTCAAGGGCTAAAACTGAAAGTAACTGGAAGTCTCTCCACATGAGTTATTTATGTCATGCTAGCTCTTTCTAGAAAGGACCATAAGCTG
The DNA here is from genome assembly GCA_002335545.1 of Apodemus speciosus. NCBI lineage: Eukaryota > Metazoa > Chordata > Mammalia > Rodentia > Muridae > Apodemus > Apodemus speciosus. Next base: position 127,553 of record BDUI01001187.1, read on the forward strand.
GCACCAGGGTCCTTCCAAATGGCATATCTTGTGTGACTGGGTACAGCCTTATCCTGTAATGCTATAAAGCAAGGGATTACAGCAAACATGGGGCAGAAGGATAGATGACGAGGCTTTCCAACCTCTGTTCCACAGTCACTGTCTGGTCCGCTGGCCATTCCCACCTCCTCRGGAAAAACACAGTGGGTAAGCAGAAATCTGTCCATGAGAGCTGCGGGCTGAATAAGAAGGCTGTGGTTCTAGTTGTGGTCACTTGACGGTGATTACAGACACTTTGAGAAGAGCCTCCTTGTTCTCCCTGGTGTGAGCCACTCACTGACTCAGGCCAGGAAGCCAGCAGCCAAGTGCCAGCGGCGTGGATCCAGCGGCTCCTGGAGGAGAACAGATGGACAGCTATCCTAAAAGAAGAGTTCCCTGATGCCGCCCAGCAATGAGATGCGAGGGCTCAAAAAATGCACCATCCTCGCTCGGATGGCACGTGTGTGAAAAGTTGTCCCTGCGTTCCCTCTCTCATTCTCTCTGACTTTCCAATAAGGCCTGACCGAGTCTCCCCATCCACTCTATTGAGTGGCCCGGCCCACTGCTGGTGAAGGAATGAAAAGGCACAGAATCTGGAACCAGACTCACTGGCTGGATTCAAGGTTTGACTACTTTAACTTTTTGTTTCTACAGGTGTAAAATGTGAATTAACAATCATTGGGATGAGAAACGTGTGCCGTGTGTGTGTGTGTGTGTGTGTGTGTGTGTCTGTCTGTCTGTCTGTCTGTCTGTCTATGTCTGTGTGTGTGCGCGCACACACAAATCATGCACCTAAATACAATATACATATACATAATTTAAGATGAGCATAGCTTTTGGTAACTACTCAAAACAGGTATGGTAGGAAAGAGTGTGGCCTTTCTATCTGCTTATGGGACAGAAGAGTCAAAGCACATATGACCCATGCTTTGCAGAATTCACAAATGACACAGAGACCAGACACACAACTAAAGAACTTAAGACAATATAATCCCCCATATCATATTCCTTGCATTTTTTAACACAACAGTCTATGAAAAGTTAGCCAGTTATGGGATACGGTAGACTGCTGGAATACTTGGTTAGAATGCATAGTCCTAAGTTCTGTTCTCTCATAGTCAAAACCTCCCACAAYATCAGATTACACATCTGTATAATCCATGCTGGGAGGCAGACACTAAAGGGCCAGAAGTGTGAGGCCACGCTTGGTTCTTCAGCCTGGGGTAACTGAGATCTTCTCTCAAAAAAATAGAGATAAGCAAGATGGTTAGCAGCTTAAGGTTAGTCTCCACTTCATAGTAAGTTCAATGCTAGCCTGGGCTTTACCTAACATACAACC